>RJWJ010002953.1:0-92596 GCA_004363605.1 Indri indri
ATCTGCTGTGTCTGGGCACTTTGAACCCACTCCCATGTCTCCACAGTGGCACTCAACACCTTACGTCACATGCAGTAGCCTGCATGTCTTTGTCCACCAGGGATGTGTATTATCATCTCTGAAAACCCAATGACATGGCACACAGTGCCTAGGTCAGTGAACATTTGTTGATAAACTAGACTCAACACCTATTTCTATAGAGATGTGGCAATGTACTGATTTTATTTACAGAAAGCTAAGGCTGGCCCTAATTTTTGTTTTTTTGTCTTTTTAAAATGAACTAAACTCCATACTTTCCAGCTTTGAATGTTTACGGTCCTAGGAAGAGCTAAATGGTTTTGAAATTGAGCTGAAGAGCTTTAGTTCAAAGGAAGGCTTTAATCAGTTTCATTCCAGTCCTGCTGGAGTCATACGCTTGTGACTTAAATGTGGTTATTTGCTTCAGGTGTTCTAGGATGCCATTTGAAAATCCTCCAAATGGAATCCATACTCTTTGCGACTGCCTAGGTTTTAGCTAATGTCTGTCTTGGAAATCCCTGGCAGCCCCATCCAAAGAATTGAGTTTCTCATCCAGGACCAAAGACCAGGAGGAAGTCAGGTTCCAACTGGAATGCTGAGGGGACAAGCTAGGGTTTGATTCCTAACTGTACCTATGTCACTTCCTTTTCTTTGCCTTCATGCAAACTGTCATCATGCAAATGATGAACCAGTCTAACCTCTCATGGCACAAAGACACATCTGACTTTACAAAGACACATCTCACTTTAGCTAATAGGAGATGGCCCAAGAAAATGCATGTGAACAATGCTTGGGCAAACCACTTCTGACGAAACAGAAAGAAACAGGGCATCTCTATCAGAGGACACATCTCCTCTAGAAACTTACTATCAGCCAAGAGTCTACCAGATGTGAACTTCAGCCCCCAGCCCACAGACTAGCCCATGCTTGCGTCTGACCGATGGGACAGGGAGGAGCCCCAGGCCTGGCTAGCCTCTTCTGGGACCCCCACCCCCATCACTGCCTCCCCTAGCTTCAGTCTGACTGGAGAGGATAGGATCTAACAGGAAACCCAGAAAGTATGAAGGGGCAAAGGGAGCTGGGCTCCATCCTCAGGAGCCGCAGGGAGATGTTTTCCTTTTCTTGCCCAACATGCCTTCCCATCGCCCCGCCTTGGGATCTTTTGTCTCCCAAAAGATAGAAAAGGGGAGACGTAGAGAGGGAGAGAGGCATAATATAGAAATCGATTATGTTTTTATGTTTTATGCTCTGGTTCTTAACTTTAAAAAACTGTTGAGTTGAGCCATTTGGCTTTTGACAAATATCTCTTTTTCTCTGTCCTTTGCCAATCAAAGTTATTAAATCAAGTTGTATTTTATATGTCTGTAGTTCTTTTTATTGGATCACTAGCCAACGACTGGGGAAAAGGGACAACTCGTCACCTCTGCCCCCACAGGAATGGGCTGGTTAACGTAATCATCTTTGGAAACCCTTTGTAAAATAACTCTGAAGCAGCTAGTCCAACTGTCAACAGAGCTCCAGTGAAAAGTTAGATTTTTATATGTTGGGTTTGTTGACAATGGTAACCCAATAGTCTAGGAATCCTCTTTCCTAGAAGTTCATGACAAGTCGTAGACGCATGTTTCTTTGTTTAAACTAGGTTAAACTTAGAAGATTTCAGAAAAGTGGCGATTGGGCCAGCATCCCCTTAACAAAGGAAAGGAGAGAACCAAGGATGTGGTTTTGGCAAGGTGGTGCTTACCTGTGATCAAGCTCAGTGCTGACAGGCAGGCTAAGGCTTGGATATCAAGGTTCAGGCTCTGCAAATTTAAGGAAAAGTCTTTAATAGAGTCGAGCCACTCCCCAAATCCACGAAGGCACTGAAGTCGATGCAGGACAAGTCCATTGCAGAACACAAATTTATCTTCAGCTGTGTTTGACCTGGAGGGCAAGGAGAAGAGACACATTAAACAGGTCTGTCCAGTCTGTCCAGCATGATAACAACATGACACAGAGGTGCCCAGACAGCCATGGGGCAGTGATCGGAACCCAGCATGGTGCTGTGAAGTGCGCCTAGACACCCATGATGAAAAAGACTATGTTCTTGGGGATAAATAACCAGCACCACTTGTCTGTGCTAATGTCCTTGGTGAGTGTCAGCCCAGGGGACGATGGGGGTGTGTGACATCTGCTGTCTTATTGCTAGAATCAGTTGCTGGCTTGCCCTGGGACAGGACACGAAGGAGCAGGCACTCACTGACTACAGAGGTGAAACCCAGTACACTGCCTCTCTGTGCAATGAACATGAGACAGTTTTTCAGGGCTCCTGAGTCAGGGCTTGCCCTTCATTTTCTTAAATGTCAAAAACTGATAAGGCCTGAAGCTAGACACTACAATTCCATTGTGCAGACTCTAAAAACATAAAGTCCCTGCAAGTGCCAAAAGTCAATCACAAACTAAAATGTGGCCTAATGTAAAACAACTCCTTATTTTGTACTTTTTTTTAAGAGATGGGGTCTCACTGTGTTGCCCAGGCTGGCCTCAAACTCCTGGGCTCAAGAAATCCTTCTCCCTCAGCCTCCTGAGTAGCTGCAATTACAGGCACAAGCCACTGCACCCAGTTCTTTCTCTGCTTTTCACAGCAGAGCTGCAGAGGGCTATTTTGAAATCTGCCCTGATAGTTTATATTGTGTACATCATTATCCCATCATTCACTCATGAAAGGCACCCTGGAACTTCCAGTTGGACATCACCAATTAGTGGTGTGGCATTGGACACTCCTTTAATCTTACTGGACTTCCTTTTCCTTATCTATAAAACAGGAATTCTAATTGCTACCTCCTAAGATTGTACCTCCTAAGATTGAGGGAATTAAATGAAGGATTCGAAAGCCCATGAATGGTGCCCGGTACACAGGAGGATTCAACACGTTATTAGGTGTGACTAGTTCTGAATTCCATATGGTCCTTACTTTAATCTTAGCTTTCCTTTAACTTATAAATATTTTGCCACATACTTATCTATCTTGGCCTATTGTATTCACAAGTCAATATCTCTATAACTATTCTTCTTGGAAAAATAGCTTTATTCATTCCTTCATTCAGCAAGTATTCACTGAGCAACAAATAAGTGCCATTCTTGGAGGAAGGCACTGGAGAAAACTTGGTGAATAGGACATATATGTGCTTGCCTGCATGGAGCATATCGTCTACTTAATCCTACGCTGCATGCCTAAGAGATGACAGTCACATAGCTGGCTCTTCTCTGGTGTACACCAGATTTAAGCTAATTACTGGCACGCTAGTTGTAAGTCCACCCCTGTCTTTCCCACTGATCCCTCCACAGAGGGCACACACAAGACAGAATGATTCAATCTTTATAACATGGACCCCTGACCACCAGCATCAGAATCACCTAAGCATGAGTGAAAAATGCAGACTTCTGGACTTCTCCCAAAGTCTAGCAAACCAAAATAGATGGGAATGAGGCATGAGAACCTGCACTTGAAACAGGAGTTTCTGGTAACACAGTACGAAATTGGGGAGGGGGTGATGGGGAAGAGAAAGAGGGGAAAGATGATGAGTTTCCCTGTAATATTTGGTGAAATGTTGGTACCATCTCCTAAGAATATACAACTGAAAGGAAGCAAGGAAGATGGAATTAAACATGCTATGTGTGAAAACGAAAGTTTCCTTTAAAAGCTACATGTGGAATTTATGAGAGGAGCTTAGATCTGAGGTTCTAGCTTTTTGAAAAATCACTTCTTTATATGTTTGATATCACTGAGTATGATAGGTTGGACCAAATCTTTGGATCCAGGAGCTGTTCTCTTGGAGTAAACACTGGGGGTTAAGAAGCTGTGGGAACTCTGCAGAGTCCCATCAGGTGTGCTAAAATAGTAACTTGTTAAACAGAAACCCTGTTCCAAAGGAAATACTTACTCCCAGGAAATACCTTACACGCTATGAGAATCTTTCTAAAATTATAGAATATTGGAGCTCCAAGAGGCTTCAGAGATCACCAAATCCAACCTCCTCATTTTACAAGGAGGGAATTGAGTTGCAGTGAGGCAAGTGACCCGTCCCCCAGCAAGTCCATGTTGGACCTGGGACTAGAACCCAGGGGTCCTGGCTGCCAGGCCAGTGCTCTTTCCCTTACACACTGCTCAGTTTTTAAAATTTCTCATCATATTTCATATTTGCTTCTTGAGCAAACTTTTTGCTGATGATTCAGTTACAAACACAGAAGCTTTCAACCTCCTTCAAAGGAAGGATTAGGCTGAAGGAAGAAAAAATAATAGTAATTACCTGATGGAAAGTCTGAGGACAAACAGCTCCAAAAAGGCTGATTCTATAAGTAACGCCTGATCTTCTTTGGGGAGATCAGTGAATCCTGGAATCTTTTCTGCCCAGCTTCTGGATACATCAACGGAGTCTGTCAGAAGGTTGTAGAATTGTTGCACATGCTCAGCATCTGTGCCTGTAGTGGCCTGGTCAGTGGGACAGTACTAGAATGCAAACCAGAGAGAGCATTATTATCCTGATTCAATGGGGATAATATCATCATTTGAATATCGGCTCTTCCAAGCCTGTCAATGCCTAAATCCTTACTTTTAGGTCCTACAGTTTAGAAAACACTTTCCCATTCACAATCTCTTCTGATTTTCACAATGGCCCTGTGATACATAGAGAGAGCTATAATTGTATCACTTAATAGGCAAAGAAATTTGCTTAAGTCACATTAGTGCAGTGGTTTTCAGCCTTGACTGCGCACTGAAATCATCTGGAGAGTTAAAAAACACCCTTGTCCAGGTCCTACCCCCAGAGATTCTAATTTAATTGGTCTGGGGTGGGGCCTCGGCATCTGAAATTTTGAAAGCTTCCTCAGTGATTCCAAAGCGTGGCCCCATTGAGAACTACTGCCCCAAACGTTGTGTCCATATGGGTTTTCAGGGTCTGCTGGTTCCACTGTAGCACTGCTGTCTCCCAACAAGGTGCTAAATTAACCCAGTGGTTCTCAAAGTGTGTCTCTCCAGACCAACAGCATCAGCAACACCCAGGAATGCACTAGAAATGACCATCTCAGGCCCCACCCTAGACCTTCTAAATTAAAATATCTGGGGATAGGCCTGCCAAACTTTTATTAAGATCCTCAAGTGATTCTCATACACACTGAAATTTAAGAACCATGGAAATAACCAATAGGAGAAAGAATGATTTCTCTTGCTATCGATGGATTTCTGTGAGATAAAACCAACCAGGAAGTGGTGGAACCGGAGGGCTCCTTAGCAGAGCCCAGGAAGCTGTGTGCCACCAGACTCAGGGCTTGTGGCTACTTAAATCAATGAAAACTAAATAGAATTAAACATTCAGTTCCTTTGTCACACTAGCCATATCTCAAGTGCTCAATAGCCAAATGTGGGGCAGAACATTTGCGTCACTGTAAAAAGGTCTATTGGATAGCCTGGATCCAGTCCCTAGAGGAGAAGGGTATGGGCTGGAAGAAAGTCTCTACCCAGCTTTTGGATATTCTGGTAGAACCAGGGGGGTTTTTTTGAATCACTGGAGGAAAAACTTTTCTGCTTCAGGCAGGAAGACTGATACAGCGAGATAATAATCAGGGTACAACAAACAACACAGAGATTTAAGAGATACGCAGAAACAGTCATGTAACTATGCACATCATTTCCTTCACATTAACACAGTGTGTGATTTTGCATCTCTTCTCTCAATCGATCCCCATGGAGCAGGGATTTTATTCCTTATTTTACAAAAGAGAAAACTGAGGCTCCGAGAAGCCAAGAGACTTTTCCAATTTACATAACCAACAGTGGTACAGCCAGGACTTAACCTGTCCCTGAGACTTCAAGTCCTACCCCTCCTGGCTATGAGCATTTCTGATGTTACCAGTTGGTAGCCTGTGGGATGGTTTTTGCAATCTTTAAAAAGCATTTTGCTTTCCTCTAATTGGAGCTCTCCAGGTATGTATTCATTGGCCCTATGTTTCTGTCAAGAGCACAGTGACTGGCACATAACAGACCCACAATAAATAGGTGTTGAATATTTTTTCAATGAATGAATAGTCAGGGGAGTGTTTAGGTTTGCCACAATGCCCTAACCTGGTTGGAGGAGAAACAGCCAATAAGCATCTAGGTGTTTATTGTAGAGCTACCTGGGTAAGAGGAAATGAGGCACTTGTTTAATTTGGTCTTTTTTTTTGTTTTTGTGTTTTCCCAAAAAGCAGTATGGAGTAATTAAAGAAACATCAGACAAAGAGCCCAGCTACTTTAATCCCAGTTTTGTTCTGGCCCTTAATTTGTGAAATACCTGTAGTGTTATTTCACTTTTCTGAACCTCAGTTTTCTCCTCTATAAAATGGGGATAATAATACCTTCCTCAAAATTTTGTTGTGATGATTAAATTTGATCATACATGTGAAGGGCCTGATATATAGAACAGGTTTAGCAAATGATGACAGTGATGATACTGATAATAGTTAGGATACTTGGAATTATCACCATCTCTCAGCTTCCATATTTACAAAATGGGGAAATGGGTCGAAGCTGAAGGTTTCTACTTTTCAGCCCTGACTTTCAAGGATCCTATACCATCTGGTCTAGTTCAGAGCCCTGGCTCCTATGTTCCCAATAATCCCACACAGTGCCTGGAATTCTATGAAGCTCTGAATATTCTGTGATGTAATGGATCATGGGAGCAAAGTCCAGGATAAGGAAGCAGTTCTCCTTCCCAAGGCTATTCAAGGATGGTGGCAGGATCCTGTGTTAAAGACACCTCCCACTACCTCCATTCGGCACGCACACTCTTAACTGGAGGAGAGTGGAAAAAAGGAATTTAAATTTCTTTTTTTTACTTTCTCCAAGGGCAGGATGAAATGCAGGACAGATCTCTCTTCTAAAAGGTGATAGCTCTACATGTGAAACTCCCAAGTGAGTAGTAATACGGAGTAGAGGAAAGTATGTTAGACCAGGCGCAGACCATGGGGTCCTCGTCCGGGCTGTCGCACTGACTTGCTGTACAGCTCTAGACAAGTCACTTAACCCGGGCCTGTTTCTGCCTCTGAAACAGGAATCCAATGCACTTGCTGATCCTTAAGATTCCCTCTGGCTCTTGCATTCAATGATTCTAAATGTTGCTAAACCACACCAGGTATGATGTTTTTGCCTAGATTTGACACTGATTCAGCATTATTTTGTTTTAAAATAGTGGGTTAAATGGAGAGAATGCTAAGAATGGGATCTAAGACTGCAATGACCTCCCTGAAACCATGGCTCACAACTCAACAATCTCTCTGCTTCCAACATTTGTTCAGAATCCAGCAGAGCGCGTAGATTTCACCCAGGGTCCTCTGCAGGCCTCAGCCCCTGCTGGGCTCACATGTCATGCCTTCTGCACACGGGGAAGTGAAGTCCCTGCGTACCCTGCATGTGTACTTTTCTCTGATGGAGCCCAGCAAGGAGGAAAGCCAGCCAGCCCGGCCTGCCAGACTCCAGCCAGATCCTCTGGGCTTCACCTACAGTGATTTTGGTCCAAGTGCCAGAATTCTGGAGCCAAACTGGACTCTGCCTGAGCCACCAGGAACTTGGGGGTGACTGGAGGTTCAGCATCCAATTCAGGAGGAAAATAAAAATCTCGTCTATTGGACATAAGATTCACTGAAATGGAACACAACATTTTAGATACTTTCTCTGCCTGGCCTGGCAGTTTAGAAAAAACTCACCCAAGAAATACCGACCTGAAATTGGAAGAACTGGACCCCCAGCTCTGCTTCTGTGCTCCGCTACATTGCTAGGTAGGTTTAGGGTTCAACAAAGAAAATCTATAATTTTTTTTATCAGTCATTCCAATCAGACATAGGCCAAATACAGACAGATTTTTAAAATGACCTTTTTTCCCCTATTTATGCTAATTTTTTTCAGCCTATAGGGATCATTGATCTATCAAAACTCTGGCTTTACCACTAGTCAAAGACACAGTATTACGTTTACTAACAGCCAATGCCTAATGAAAATTTCTTCTAATCACCTAGAATAAGGGTCTAGAGCTGCAAAAAATAGTAATGGATATTATTTAATCTAAAATGAGTCTACACATCCCTTATGGCAATAACACAGCCATACCAGTCAGACTTCAGCAATAGCCCAGGTCTAAAATAAGTTATTTGTATGGGAATTAAGTGAGACCCTTGGAGAACACTGTCCTTAAAAAATTATCGATGTGAGGCTTTAATAGCAGTGTGGAATCTAATATTTACTCTATCTCACTTTGAGCCCTGGCTAAATATGCAAAATATCCTAAGGACATGTTTTTCTCCCCATTTCTCTGAGTTTTTATATCTCTAAAAATTATAGATGTGATCATTCTATGAGTCAAACTACGTATACATATTCTTAGGTTCTTACACTTTAAAAAGAGACATTTTAAAAATTGGCAATGTATATGTTCCCCCCCTAATGTTTTCTTCTCTAACTCTGTCCCCCCAAAAAAAACCCCTCACACCAGAAAACTCCTCTTCTCCTACCAGTGGCATCATTGCAGATATATATTTGTTTACTTTATTTCTCCTTCACTGGAGTGTAAGCTCCATGAAGACAGGAGCTTTGTCTTGTTCAACAATGTGTCCACTGACCTAGAACACCACCTGAGCACCCAGCAGCCATTAAATATATAGTTGTTAAATGAATTGCTTTCCAGAAAATGTATGCGTCGTTGCTCATCCCTTCTCAACCCCAAGAAAAGCTGAGAAATTCAAGTTAAAATGGAATTGTTGTTCTTAAACTGTATTGGTGGTTCTCAAACCTTACTGTGGTCTGGGAATGTGCGTTTTAAGCAAACACCACCATTTCTTTCCGGTAGAGGCACCTAGGTACCATGCTTTAGGAAATGCTAATCTGTAGCCATAGTGGAATTACAGCAGGTAAAACGGTTAGAGGGTCAGGGAGTGAGAAGCCTGGAAGGGATCCTGGGAGCGCATTTAGTCCAATCTCTCCACTATTCAGATGAGGAAACTGGGACCTACAGAGGGACAGGAACTGGCTTGAAATCATCTAGTGAACTGGTGGTAATTTGGGAAGGTCTTCTGAGAAGTTTCATGAAACCAGTCTTTTTACAGTCTTCGTGCAGTTTACTCTGTAGGTCTAACATGCGTTAGTCACATTGTTTCTTAGGCTATCTTGTTAACACATTTAAATGCCAGTTGCTGGTGCCTGGTTTTACCTGGGTAGAATCTCTTGTATTTGCAGTCTGTTACTACACTAAGTGGCTGATTACCACAACACATTCTAGTGTGCTGAAAAATACTTGGAATGACCAACTAATGAGGACATTAAGTATATTTTCTCATTAGTAATTCTGCAGGTTCCAAAGCCAAGCCCGGTATCTATACATACTTGTATTGCTAAATTAAAAGCAACTGTAGGGCAGAGAATAGCAACATTTTGAGGAGAGACAAATCAAACATGACATGTTTTGACTGCACTGATGTACACTGATCTGAGCTCTCTTTTGAGGGAGAGAAGTTTGGCCCAAAGGAGAAGTGAAGGTCCCAGAGCCAGGAACGCCTCAAAGAGCTCAGGAGCTCTTTCTGGCCCCTAAAACATTCATTCCCTCTGTGACTTGGAACAGAACCCCTCCGCCTCCACTTCCCACAAACAGGGAGCAAACTGCTCACTTACTACCTTAAAGGCACATACGCTGATATATGAAGATTAAAACATACTGGGCCGGCAACACATTTTCTCCTTTCTCTATTGACGTTACTCACTGGGGAATCAGGCTCCTTTAATAAATTGTATGGGTCACATCAACTCTCCGACTCAAACTTGACAGGGCAAATTCTCATTTAGAATGTAATAAATATGGATTCACACTAAACGTGAACATCGGTTACTGCTACGGAGGGGGATCAGGCAGGTATAAATGAAGAGGACATTCATTTTTCATTTTATCCACTTCTATATGGTTTGCCTTTTAGAAAGCCAATGGATATTACTAGTATTGTAACTTAAAAAATCTAATAAAGCTTCTATTTAAAAAAATAATCTAGTACATTGCGATTAAATAAAAGTGACAATATGATGAAATAGAAATATATTACCTTGAGTGATGAGATTTGGATCTTGTCCTAGCTCTGCCACTGACCTTAGGCAAGCCAGTTAACCCCTTTAAACCTTAATTTACTCCTCTGAAAATATGGGAGTTGGATTAGATGATCCCAAGGTCACCTCCAGTTCTACGAATTTGTAAATATACAACTTTAAGGGGGTAGGTGTTATGAAAATTGAATTTTAACAAATGACAGTCTTAAAAAAATTACTCAAACCATAAATTATACCACACAAAGCTTGAGACTTAAGTGAAATTATGTAAGAATATATGTGATGCTCTGCAAAGGAAACAAAGTGAAGAGATAACCTAGAGAATGGGAGAAAATATTTGCAAACTATCCATCCAACAAGGGATTAATATGTAAGGACCTCAACTCAACAGCAAAAACCCAAATAATCCATTTTAAAAATGGGCAAAAGACCTAAACAGACATTTCTCTAAAGAAGACATACAAATGGCCAACAGGTATATTTAAAAATACACAACATTACTAATCATCAGGGAAATGAAAATCCAAATCACAATGAGATATCATCTTAATTCAGTTAGAATGGCTATTATCAAAAAGACAAAAAAAAAAAAAAAAGAAACAAACCAGAAAACAAATGCTGGCAAGGATGCAGAGAAAGGGGAACCTTTGTATACTGTTGGTGGGAATGTAAAGTAGTACAGCCATTACGCGGATGTCCCAAAAAACTAAAACTAAAACTACCGTATGACCCAGCAGTCCCATGCCTGGGTATATACACAAAAGAAAGGAAATCACGTATATCAAAGTGATATCTGCACTCCCATGCTTATTGTAGCACTATTCACAATAGCCCAGATATGGACTCAACCTAAGTATCCATCAATGGATGAATGCATAAAGAAAATGTGCTATATACACAATGGACTATTATTCAGCCATAAAAAAGAATGAAATCCTGTCATTTGCAGCAACATACATGGTCATTATGTTAAATGAGATCAGCCAGGCAGAGAAAGACAAATATTGCACATTCACACCAGTATTTGAGAGCCAAGAAAGTGGATCTCATGAAGACAGAGAATAGACTGGTGGTTATCAGAGGCTGGGAAGGAAAGAGGGGCGGGGAGGGTGAAGAAAAGTTGGTTAATAGGTACAAAAATACAGGATTAAGGATTAAAGATTAAGGATTAAGTTCTAGTATTTGATAGTGCAGTAGGGAAAGTATAATTAACAATAATTTATTGTATATTTCAAAATAGCTAGAATTGTGATGTTCCCAACACAAAGAAAATTAAATGTTCGAGGTGACAGATATCCCAATTACCCTGACTTAATCATTACACATTGTATACATGTATCAAAATATCACATGTGCCCCAAAATATGTACAACTATGAGATATCAACAAAACAAAACAAAAAGAGAATATATGTGATGGTGCCTGGCTTAAAGTAGACATTCAATACATTCATTTAGTTTCATTCATTTTATATGCTAATGTTTGACAGAGAACAAAGCAAGTTTAATCTTGTTAACTAGCAAGTTACTTAACAACATATATTCTTATATGTATATGTATATAAGCACTTGCATTTAGGGCCAGTAAGGTAAACCTCAGAATCATAAAATCTTAGAGTTGGAAGGGACTTACTGTCATCCAAAATAACCTTTCCCCTTGTGAGGAATCCTGTTACGTGATTTCCTTAATTACTTCTTGTGTTGATGGACTCACACTTCCACAGCAGGTAGTGTGGCCAAGACTTGTCATCAGAGTGAACTGGAAGAGGCACCCCTCTTTCTCCCCCAGATCTGTCCTTGGTTGTAACATTTCTTTTGCCCCAGGGCAAAAGGGTGACCTAATCCTACCAAATCTTCTCCCTTCTTGTCTACATATTTCTATTTCCCCCAACCATCCCTTACAACTTTCCAGAAACGGTGTATCCATATCCCTCTTAAATCTCAGCTTGGAAGTGGACTCAATCCTTGAAGTGTGGTCTGAGAGGACAGAGTCCATGGGGCCATCACCATCTTGGTCCTGGTCCCATGCTTCTACTACTGCAGCCTAAGGTAATTCTGCATCCCTTTCTTCCACTACACATATACTTTGTTGGTTCATATCGAATGTGCGTGGAACAAACTCCTGAGATTTTCTTAACATGAACCACTGACAAGCCAAGGCTCTCCCATTTTTTAAAATTCTAAATGCTGAGCTTCACATTTATTTTTGCTAACTTTCTTCGTGATAGTTTCAGCCCTTCCTGTTCCAACCTGTCGAGATCGCTCTGAATGTTGATACTGACATCCATCATATTAGCTATCCCTCCCAGCTTTCTGTCATCTGCAAATGTGATCAGCATGCTCCTATGCCTTCATCCAAGTTTTTGATGAAAACTCACTGTATTTTTTTTTAAAGTCTTTTAATTTAGTTGATTTGGGTCCAATTTTTGATAATTTTGTAAAGCTATCTAAAAGCAGGAGAATCCAAGCTATGAGGTTCAACCTGAATCCAAAACAATGCAATTAAAATAAATATGCTTTGCAAAATTGAGCCAGGCCCCAAAGGTAGCATCAATGTGACCCAGACTCTGGCATGGTCAATCTGCTATTTTGGACAAAGCTAACAATTAAATTGGATAAATGTTTGTTGATGAGGACGATGACTCTAGACTAACAGACTGGATGGTGCAGAGGCAAGCAAACACACTGGATTGATTTTTCAGTGTGGAGACAGTTCCCAGCTGGGACTACTCAAAGTGCTGGGGAGGGTTTGCCATTGAATGACTAATTAGGCTGTGTAGACTGATAATTGGATAATTCGGGGCCAAAAAAATCACTTTTGGGGCCTAAAATTCTCTGAACTGGCCATCAATAGTGCTTTCAAATGCCCTGGAACCATGTCAGATTGTGTGCTCAAGCCTTAGCCTAGGCAATGCCTAGAAGCTTCATTAATGCAGATAAATCACATAAGGAGAGGCCAGGGGTGCTTCAGGGAGAAATCCTCATTCCTGAATACTTTTCTAGCACCCTCTCTCACTGAAACCAGAGAGGCAGTGAAGGTTGGTATTTAGGAGCACAGACTTTGAGTCCAATACACTTGGCTCCTAATTCTATCCTTGATGCATATTTAACTATGTGACCTTGGGCAAGTCAGCCCTTTAGCCTCATAGATGAGTTTTAATCCTTATTTATGAAATAAAGATCATAATACTTATCTTAATGGTGTTGCTGCAGGTACTTGACATGTGTAGTGTTCATACTCATTAGTACACTCAACAAATGGCACAATAAGAAAATTTGGTCAGTACTGTGCTAAAGCTTTGACAAGTGTCATCATATTTAGTCTTCACAAACAACTCCAGGAAGTAGATATTATTATTACCCCATAACACAGATGAGGAAACTGAGGCATTAAAAGGTTTAATCAGTTGCTTAAGATCACCCCACTAGTAAATGATGGTATTGGGATTTTCATCTACGCCTGCATGATTCCAAAGCCTAAGCCCTTAACCACTGCATTATTCCATTATATTATTATTTGAGACTTGACTTTAGTCAAGAGATGCTACTTGTAATCAGAATAAGAGTCCTCAACCTTTGGTGCTAAGGATCTACCATGCTTCTCATTTGATGTCTTGTGATCAGGTGCAAAGAGGAGGCTTCGCAGCCTATAATGAGGCTAGGGATGAGGGAGAGAGGATCACAGCAGGCACGCCAATCATGTCTGTCAACACTGCAGCCTAAAAGGAGGGCACGTGGCAGAGACACGCTCACACTTTGCCAGCTATTCAACCAGAAGCTTGAAATGCTGATTAGACCTGGGGAAGGCAATCTGGTGGTAGCTGCCAAGTCAGATCGACCGACTGGGGACCCCTGGAATGGCGTCTCTTCACCTGTGTACAAGCTGTGTGTCTAAGTTTACTTGTGTTTGAGTGGAGATAAAGATCCCTAAAGTTTGTGGTGGTTTAAAGGATTAAATGAGACAATGTACCACAATGTCTAGCATGTAGAAATTGCTCGATAATTGTGATCCTTTTCCCATCCATTCCCTCTTCAGTGAGACCCTATTTTCCTAGAAGTTTGCTTTACTAAGTCCTTTAAAAAACTGCCTTGCAGAATTGTTTATACATTTGCTCAGAAAATCCTTTTTCATGGATCTTCTCTGTGCTATCTAAATTTTGGAGGAATTTTCAGAGTTCGAATTGATGAGATTTTACTATATCCCATCTGAAATAAAAATATTGATATGTTTTGGTTGACTTAACAACACCAATAATCATTTATGGTTTTTAAAACATTTTCACAACCATCACTCTTGCGTGACTGATGTTGAAAACACCCTTTGAGGTTAAATACTGTAATCATCTCCACTGTAGGAATGAGAAAGCCAAGAGCAGGAGCCAGGTGACACAGGCAGGAAGCAGCAGAGGTGGCCTTCCATCCCAGTCCTTCTGACATCTCCCGATGTCAAGGCCAGAGCTCACTCCTCTGTATAATGGTATAATCCCTCTGAATAAGCAGCAGATCAATCAATGCCAATGCTTTGGGGGTAAACCACTTAAGGATAAGTTGAGGTTCACACAGATGGTTTGATCATAATAAGAAAAAAGCAGTAGTCAATTTGTCTAGATGATGAGACAAATCTACAAACTGTAGTTCACCTGTGCAGATTTTCATTGGCACAACCACCAGGAATCCTGCAACAATGGGTATGACAGGTGCAGCACTGTCAGTGTCATTTGTTAAGGCATTTAGAGATTCAATAAGGCAAAAATTATTTGGAGCAATGGATGCACACTGAATTGCTAAATGAAGTGAGAAATATAGAAAAGGTATGAAAACTGTCTAGCACAGTGCCAGGCACAAGGTCATTCCATCAACTCTTATTACTAGTATCATGAATAGAGACACTGATCATTCGTTTGGAAGCAGGAAATCATAAAACTTACTCTGGAATAATCGAGATCTCTGGGTGTTGACTCTGTTAAAGCTCGTACAAGGGCATTCATCATACAAATCGGAGGAGAAGGTGGAGAGGGCTGAGAAGGTTCCTGTTGTAATGGGCTCTTTGGTTTGGAAGGCAGACGACCTCTCCTCCCTTTCAGACTGTCTGTACGGACAACTGATGCCGAAAGAGAGAAAGAAAACAATCTTCAAAGTTTATGTTATGAATAGCCATAAATCATGAAAAGGAATCAAAACACATTACAGTTGAGCAATCATTAGTGAGACCAACTATTTAAAAGTGACAATAGTTTGGAATAATATTCACACAATGATTTAATGAGAGTTGAAATAAGCAACATAAAAGCCACCCCATACTTACATTTGGTAATGAATTAGCCCTAAAATTCTCCTTCTTAAATAGAACAAAGATGTATGTATACAAGCTCTCTATTAGTTTTGAGAAATTAGAATAAATAGTCCTCAGTTAGTTTTAAAATGTAAATATATGCTGTAAAAATAAAATGTTGAAGGAAAGATGAACGGAGAAAATTCAGTATCCCAACCTAAATATTAACTTTTTTTTCAGTGATTTCTGAGAACACATATAAACAAACCAGGTAAAAGCATTATATCCATACCTTCTTTAACCATTCCAACACTGAGACACTTCTGAAATCGACAGTACTGACAACGGTTTCGACGTCTCTTGTCTACTGGGCAGTTTTTATTTGCCAGGCAAACATATTTTGCATTTTTCTGCACCGTTCTCTGAGAAAATACAATACAGAGATAGTCAACTAATAGTTTCTGGAAAGAGGTAGAACCTGACAAGATGTATTTTAATTACAACGTGAAAAGCGACAGTGCAATTCGTATAATTCGATAAATTTAATTTCCTAACACGCTAGCCTGCAGGAAAAACAATTTTATTAGTGTTAGATGCTGACAATGAAAATCATCTCGGATTGTTCTGAAGCAAGTCTCAGGAGACACCCAACTCTGAATGATAAAATCATATCTGAAATTACCAGGTCAACATATCATACCTTGGAGAATTAGATTATCTCCACTTTTAATATCCCTTTGGGAACAATTTTCTACTTGTTCCACTCCCCTGATTATTCCTGACCTTATTAAAATAAAATCAAAATTATCTGGGATGTACTTTGTTGGCTATCACTATTGTAAGTCAAATATCACAGTAACTAGCTTTGTTACCCAATAGAGATGAAATCGTAAAAAGCAAAATCAGGATTTGTCTAGTTAAAATATATAGCAAATAATGTTTTAATGCAAAAAAGAAATTCAGTTAATCAGCCTCTGTAGTTTATCTTTAAAGAATATTTTTGAAAGCAACACCATAAAATTGGACCCTAAAAATCACTATCACATCCAAAAAAGAAGGAAAAAAAAAAAAAAACCCAAAGGACAAAAAAGAATGATAGAAAGAAATACGAGAGCTATATATTTTCAGTGAAATTTCCCATTAATAGGTAATTTCATAAATGACTATTGACAGAGACACCAAAATAACCATACTATAAAAGACACATCATAAAACTTGGGCCTGGATATAAAAACAACATTGTATTTTTCAGAATCCATATAATTTTGAAATGACACATGGAGAGAGTAAACATATTTTATGTTCCAAATTTAAAAGAATGCTTGTTTTTTTTAAATTGAAAACATTTGTACAAATGGATCTATTTTACCACTTCGGGTAAATTTGTTCAGCAATTACCTGGATCTATACAACTCCACATAGAGCAGAAAGTTGATATTTATTTGGGAAGCCTGGACTGCATTAAAAAAAAAAAATCCAGGTAACTTGGGCTGTTTGATCTATTTTGTATCCAAAAGTTTAGATGTACTTTGAACCTCTTCTTTACTTTCAGTCATCCTCAACCTCCATGTTTCAGTTTTACTCTCTCTTCATGTTTTAATTTCATTTTAGGGGACAGTTTCTAAATGGCTTACATAAAACTTAAACAATATAACAAAGCCAACCTATCTCGAGTCTAAGACACATTTCCTCTGCTTTAGTATATTTTAGTTTAAAATGCAAAATTCTAAAACACAAACATACTTCTGAGTTTCCAGCATTTAGATTCTTAGTAGTCTGTAAGGAGAGGAAATGTGTGTTTCCTGAATAAAGCTCTCTCTCATTGAACGTGCAGTAATTTCTAACACTCTATTTCTTGCCGGCATCCTCAAGGCTATATGCCAATTTGAGTGCTGGTGGCATTTTGCTTCAGGCATACATTTTCCCGATAACCCGAAGCCGTCCTCACATTTGTGTGTGTCTGCACAGTTTAAGGACAGGGAGAGATCGTTATGGTTCAATCACCGAATTCCCATCATTAACTGCACTTCATGTCACATTTTTAAAGAATTCAATTTAATGGTAGAAAGCCACTGGGTAAAACCTGCTCCGGTTCCCTTAATTAACAGATCTGTGGGGTGGTTCTCCCCCATCCCGCCCCCACCCTTTCAAGTATAGATTTGTTTTCAAGGGATTGCTGCAGAAAAGGGAAGCTATTGGGGAACACTTAATTGACATTTCTAGACTCAGAATGTATTACCACTCTAGTCTTCTGGTCAACTCTCAATTATTTAGGGTTGATTATATTTGTGGATTATTCATAATTCTCTTAATTGTTTTTCTTTCTTTTCCCTCTTTCTGCTGCCAGTTTCACTACCCTTCAGCATTTCCACGGAAATCCTATAAAAATCAAATCTGCTAAAAGAATGCAGTTACTTGAAAGTAGCCCTGGTAAAGCTCGAGTAAAGACAGGAAAAAAAAAATGGCTAAACTCAATGGCTAAAAAAAAAAGGCTAACATTCTGCATTTAAAACATCATAACCCTGCATACCTGTAGGACACTTAACATATTGCAAAGTCTTTCCATAAGCATTTTCTCATTTATCTGTAGATTTCAATTAATGACACGACTGCTATCTGTAGATCAAAAATAACTGTTGCTTGTTCCTATGTACAAATATGTACCTTTTTACAGATACTCTGTAGTTTCATTTAATAATGAAGTATTATTTTTATGGCCCTTTAAAGATTATAAAATGCTTTATATATGTTTTTATCTCATTTAATACACAGCCCTTTTATTCACTGATAGGGAAACTGAGGCCTAGAAAGAATTGTCATGCCCAACATCATACAATGGGTAGGTGACAGATCAAGGTCTCCTGTTGGAGTCTTCTTACTCTAATTCCAGCATGTTCCCAGATACACCCTATTGACCTCCCAAAACCTGGTTACCCAATCATCATCCCTCTTGCCCTCTTCCTCTATCCTGCCCAGCACTGGAGGATAAGGAGTGACTTGTGTGGCTTTGCAAATGCCTGAAATAATGGCCAAGGGGGTGGGGAATGAGGAGGATGGTACAGAAGTAAGTGTCTGGAGAAGTCTGGGAGTCAATAGCAAAAGGAGCAGCAGCAAGAGAGCAAGGCCTTTCCCCTCCCCTCTCCCCCCAGTGGTGGAAAGAACACTGAACTCAGGAGTCAGAAGAAACCAGCTGCACCCCTGTGCAGCTAAATCACTGCTTACAGCCTGCACAAGACTCCACTTGTCTAGGCTTCAGCTTCCTCATGGGTAAAATATGGGGGAGACCGATGGCCCTCCCACTGTAAAATTCTCTTTTATACCTATGAGAGAAAAAATGATGTCTACACCTGGCACTGTGTGTGTGGTACAGAGGTAGGGAAGTGTGCCTGGAGGATAGAGTGGATTGTTAAGACCCCAACTTCTATCTTCTATGGAGGGAACTGCCGTAAACTGTATCAAGTCAGTTGCCCCTGTTTATTCCAATGCTGCAGAGTTATGAAAAGGGTGTGCAATTTGGGGTCACACAAACAGGAGTTGGCACCCTGCCTCCATCTCACTCTATGAGTGTGTGTCGGGGGCAATGGAATAACCTCTCCAAGCCTCAATGTCCTCATCTACAAACAAGGATAAATAATATCTACCTTTAAGACACTGACTGGACAGAATTCAATCTCAGGTCTGATTCTAGAGTTCCACCTCTTATTGTAAAGGTTAAATGAGACACAAATGTCCAGGACCTGACATGCAGACCCTATCCCTTCAGACACCCTGGCTGGACAGACAAGGAATGCAATGAGGTGCTTGCATTTTTGAAGTCATAGATCCTTTTGAAAATCTGCTGAAAGCTCTCCAGAAAAATGCTCATAAGACAATGACAGGTCAGGAGGTTCCCAGACCCCTCAAGTCCATCTGGGGTCGCCTCCTGTACATGAACCTCAAGTTAAAAGCCCTGGAGATTATGGGCTTGAGGGTGCTAGGAGAGGGTATAGGAACGCGTAGTGTAATAATGATTACACCTCTCAAACCAGGAAGGACAAAGATTGCCCCTACACCCACTCAGAAGCTCCCTAAAGCGAGGGGGCTGGCTGGGGAGGAGAGAGGGGCGCCAGGAGGAGGCGGGCGTGTGCTCACCTTGAAGAAGCCCTTGCAGCCCTCGCAGGTGCGCACGCCATAGTGTTGGCAAGCAGCGTTGTCTCCGCACACGGCGCACGTGCCCTCTCCGGACGATGAGCTCCTGTTGGGCGGCGACGGCAAGCTGGGGCTCTCGCCCAGCAGGCTGGACGCAGTAGGGGAGGCCGTGAGGCCGAGCGGCGGGAAGGCCAGCGCGGCCGCCCTCTTGGCCAGCGGCAGCCCGTATGGGTGGCCCTCAAGCGCAGCAGCCTGGCTCCCCGCGGCGGCGGCGGCGCCCAGCGGCAGGCTGAGCGCGGCGGCGGCCGTCGGGTCGTAGCCGAGGTGGTGGCCGCCGGCCGGGCTAGGCGCGGGCGGGTGCGGCGGCGAGGGCTTGAAGTGGAAGACCGGGAAGCGCGTGCCGGCCACCGTGGGCACCGCCTTCATCGGCGGGTCCAGCAGCGGGCCGGGCGCGATGCAGCCGGGCGCTGAGGGCAGCGCGTCGTCCCACAGCGCCCCCGCCTGCGGGGGGAAGCCTGGCGTGGTGGGCGTGGACGGCGGGGACTGCTTGAAGTACATGGAGGTGCTGGGCAGCACCTCGTCTTCCGGGCTGGAGCGGGTAGGGATGGATGGTTGCTGCTGCTGCTGGTGATGGTGGTGGTGGTGATGGTGGTGGTGGTGATGGTGGTAGCCGTGCGCACGCTCCTCCTCCATCTTGATCAAGGGCCGTGGCCCGGACGGCTGCATTTGGTACAGGCAGGAGGGCTTGAGTTCGTAGCTGCTGGAGTAGCCCTCCATGAAGGTACTGAAGCTGGGCAGAGACGTAGTGGCTGTGGCAGTGATCTCGGTGCTGCCGAGGTCCATGGTCAGCTTGGTGTAGTCTGGGGGGTTCATGATCTCCGTGGTGTATTCCGAGCCGTATGTCTGTGCTGCATAACTGGAACCTGGAGGCGAAGGGCTATATTGGGCTTGCACGCAGGGCATATCTGCAGGGACAGGGAAAATGGTATGTCAGAAGCAAGTCAACACTCGTTTCCTAGCTAACAGACAGCACTGGACGCATTGCTCCCTAATCTGGGAAATGGAGAGGAAATGACATCCTCTCCTCCTTCTAGTAGATAGACACAGAGTCCCCCACACTGACTTTCTTCCTCCCCAGGAAGAAAGCTGAATCCCTGACAGACAAAAAGGGGCCACAGGATGCCAAAACTCCAGCCTCCCGGGGACCTCTGTACCCATCTTCTCTCCTTCCCTGTCCTGCATCAGATCTGGGAAACTTGATGTCTTTCATCATAAGCCCAGAGATGTTTTTAAAAAGTGGCTTTGAGTCCTATAAACTGATTGGAGTGGCCTCCTCAGCCACAACCTGGGAGGACAAAGAGAAAGCCAGTTGGTTTTTTCTGGAGGGAAAGAGACCATTGGTCTCCCAAGCTACACACATTGATTTGTAAACCTATGAGTTAGTCAAAAAAGGCATCCTATGAGAGACTTACTGGCCAAGGGAGACAGTGACATTCTAACATTTTATGAGTGCCAACTGAGGCTGCCCACACATGTTGTGGTTGTTCTCTCCCAACCCCTCCCCACTCCTCCAAACAGGGCTAGCAGCCTGCACAAAGGGGACCCCTATTGATGACTTCAGCCAGCTAGGTGGTGAGATGGGGACGTAGGCCCAGGAAATGGACTGGGGGAGTTTGCACCATCTGCAAAGAAAAAGATCAGCAGCTGCAACAAAACACCCACCAAACCTGCTCTTTGCTATAATACATACATATATATGTATATATATTAATATATATTTTTCAATGCTGACTAATAAAATATATCAGTGGCTGTTTTATGACAACAGTTTATAGCTATCATAATAGGCAAGTTAGTCTAGGTATTTTCTTATGACAGAAGAATTAGTACCCCTGGAAAAGGAGAAGGAAGTTTCTGAATAGACTTAGTTTCTCTGCCAGTTTAACTATGTTGAGCCCCCAAAGCAACTGGTATCCAGGGTGCTAACAACTGTTCCGAGGTTGAATGGGTTAGAAAGCCCTGGGAATTATTAACTGTAGTAGATGATTTATCAATTATTTTCCTTTCTTTATGGCTAAATATAAAGGGTAAAATGGACAGTTTCTGGTGGTTAGTTTTTCTGAGCCAAAGGAAAAGCAGGTGTTTAATGCCTATTTGGATTCTATGGTGTAAAAGGTGTGACTAATAGAGACGTGAGTATTTCACATTTCCTTTGACATCTTTCTCTTACCCACATTTCCAAATCTGATTGAGTCATGCGTGTATGGGTTGAAATCTTGACTTGAAAAAGGGTGATGAGGGCCTGTTAGAAGAAGCAGTGAGGAGGAGAAGCCGGTTCAAACCTTTTTGTTTCCCCAAGTAGGGCCTTAAAAACACACTCAATAGTTTGAAGTTAAAGATTTACTTATCTTGCTGTCCAGTGGTTGGGATGAAATGAATGACAATCATTTAAAAGAAAGAACACTGCCTGATCTCTCATCTATTCTCCTCCCTTCGGCACCTCTAGGATTTCTCCCTTAGTCTTTTCTGTCATTGTTCCCTGCCAATCCCTACCTATTGCTCTTCTTTGTGTCTTTCTGAGGTTTCCAGCTAG
Source organism: Indri indri (assembly GCA_004363605.1). Classification (NCBI taxonomy): domain Eukaryota; kingdom Metazoa; phylum Chordata; class Mammalia; order Primates; family Indriidae; genus Indri; species Indri indri. The sequence goes on from RJWJ010002953.1 coordinate 22,104, forward strand.
AAGACGAGATTGCTGGGGCTGTATTCTATTATTCTATGCTATCTCTGGTGCCTACTCAGGCCTGGCACCTATTATTCCTTTAGCAAATTCATAAAGAGGTGGTACAAACCAAACCTACAATCCACTTTTGCCAAACTCAAATTTACTCCTTGGTTTTCAGCTCAAATGCTTTCTCTTTCCCTCTGAGGTGCAATCATCCAAACTTCTGCACCCAAATGATTTTGGTTTTTTACAAACAAAAATGCTCAGTGTTGCTCTAAATGATTCCATAACTCTTAAATGCATTCACTGGATATAAAAGGACAGCAAAAGTGAAGACATTAAAATGTATAAACGTATTGGTGTATTTGCATTTTTCTTAGGAAAAATAATTTTGAGAAGTGTAGTGCTTAATTTAATTTGGCTGCTCCACTCAGTAGCAACAGGGTGTGGTATACAGAGGAGCTTCGTGCGAGGAAGCCACCTGTGCTGTGAAATTCGTGGCCAGCAGTCACTGTCCTGGCACTGGGAACTCCACTAGGCTGCCCGTTGGGTGTGTGGTTCCCCTACTCACTTCTCCCAGCCCGGGGGGGAGGGGCGGGGGGGGGGAAGAAGAGATGGTGCCTTCAAACCTACCTGGAGGGTATTTTGCGCGCTGAATGGTGGGGCTGGGGGTCTCTCCAGCGGAGGCTGAGAGTGTAGGAGGCGGGGGTGTCCGGCGAGGCGAAGCGGCGGCCGCGCTGCCCGGCTCCGCGGAGGGTCCAGGCTCAGGGCCCGGGCTTGCCGGGCTGCGCTCTTCCGCAGTGGGCTCTGCAGGCACGGGCAGAGAGGACAGAGGTCACAGCAGGACCAGGCTGGGTTACTGCAGCCTGGGCTGGGTGTGTGTGTGTGTTGAGGGGGGCGACGTTCGTGGGAAGCCTCTAGAAATGCTATGTTAATTACAAAGACCTAAGGGTAAGGATGCTTAAGGGTACCGGAGTCCCCCGGGCAAGAAGCATCTCACGGCCTTGGAGAAGCCAAGGGAAAGTTGTCCGCACCCACCGCGGCTTTGTGGCACCCGAACCGAGGCTAAAAAGCGCGTAGTCAGTCGTCTCCCCGAAATTGATCTCTCTGCTCCAAGAACTGATTCCGAGCTCGGGAAGTCAGGAAAACCGAAGAAAGAACACTTGAACGAGTTCCGCCCGAATCTGGGGGTCAGTGAGCGTGCACGAGCGGAAAATAGCCATTTTCCAACTATGCCCGCCCCCACCCCTCAAATACAAATTTAACATGTTGCATAGGAAATGCACGAGGTCCGGAACGAATGCATGAATGCCCCGAGGAATTAAGAAAGTCTGCGCTTTTCATTCTAAATGCTAATGGAGCTTCGCTTCTATTAGCCGTGAGTTTCGGGGGCCAGGGGTCAAGCAAACAAAAGGGCACAGTGGAAGGGACGGCGCTGGAAGCAAGACAAGCAGGCAGGCAGAGTTCGCGGCTGGTGGGCCCGGCGGAGGCAGGTCCTCCGCACCCAGCGGGCAGTGTCCCCGAGGGTGGGCCGCTTCGAGGCTTCTGGCCACCCTGCGCCCCGGAGAGGGCACATTCCGGAGGGCGCCGAATGCAGCTCCCGGGCGAATGTCTCAGCGCACAGCCCCAGCGAAACTTTGTAGTTGAAAGCGCCGCTCCTCGGGCGTAGGGGGAGGATCTGGCAGCCCCAAACTCCGGCCTATAGCGCCCCCTTTGCCCAGGGTGGGCACAGGTCGAAGGGTGGGAACGGGGACCGAAAAAACCCCAAACCAAACCAAACAAAAAACCTCTCGGGTGCGCAGACCGCGGGGGTCATCTCCTGGCGCCCCTGCGCCCCGGGCTTGCCTGCAGGAAGAGAGAAAGGGACTCGGAGCCCCCAGGTCCGGGAACCCTCGACAGCCAGCAAATGGGGGATTCCCTTGCCACTCCCAGCTCCAGCCGGAGCTGCTCCGACGGAAAGCATGCGCTCGCGGTAGCGCAGGCACAAGCGGATCTTCCCACGGCCGTGGCATGTGCTTCCCGTCCCCCCGCATCGTCAATTGGGGTCTCCAGCACGCCCCCTCCAGTGGGTGCCCTCATTCCCATTCCTCCCCAGGGTCCTTTCAAGCGGAATCTTTCTCTGAGGGGCGGCCTCTGAACTCGGGTGGGCGGGGACCGCATCTTCCCAAGGAAAGGGTTCCCCTCGAGCGCCCAGCGTTCGCGGGAGAGAGCCACGCAGCCTTTGCTACAGCCCAGCCGAGCGCCCCACCGCTCTCTCCGCCCCTCAAAGGGCCGGTTACCTAGGCAAAGCCTCCGCGCCTGGAAACACGTTCGGCCGCTCCCGCTCGCGGCCGCCGGGCCGGGAGCACAGAGACTTGGGGTTGTAAATTAGGAAGAAATAACTACCTCTGTCAAAGCTCCTTTCTTTCTCGTGGGCAGTCGAAAGGAACACCCCCGTGTTCCCCTCCCCGTGGTGAAGTGTGTGGAGGAAACCGTGAAACGCACCATTGTGACCTCCGCGGAGTTTCCAACCCTGGGGAGCGGAGGCGGAGGTTGGGTGGGGGCAGGAGGAGTGGAGAGAGACCGACAGAAAGGGAAAGACAGACGTTCTCAGAAAGACCGAGGACGACTAGACAAACCGCGGGGGAGAATTTCTGCGAGCGCACGGTCCCAGGAAGGGGGCGGGTGGGCGCAGGGGAGGGAGCGGGTGTGGAGGTCGCTGTGGCCTCAGGAGTCTTTGATAGTCACATTGCAAGCATCTTGTTCAAGGAAATTACTCGAATAAAGTCACTTCATTCATTGTGCCCAGGAGCCGCGTTGGGCAGCCTTTTCTTTCCCTAACTCGGTTCTAAAAAACATTTCCTCGTCGTGGGAAAAGGAGATCCAGGATTAGATTGACGATGGAATGACTAAACGGCGCCCTGTACCTCTCTCCCGGCACTCCAAGGCCCTGGGATAACAGCCCGAGATTTCTGATTACTGAAGTCCTTGCGGCATTTCCCGCTGGAGAATCTGGAGGCACAAATAAAACGCAATCTCCAAGAACGTTCTTGGAAATCAAGCGATAAATGCTTTCTCCCTCACGACTGCCCCGAAGCTTCCAACAGGTTCGAGAGGTGCCCTCGGAAGTCAATCTCCGCTCGCTTGACCGCTCTCCTCTCACGACCGAGAACTTTCATTTCTACTGAGAGTAAAACAGTCGGAGCAACTTCTCCAAAAGCGCGAGTTCTGTCAGTGAAAAGTAAACCGTGCCTTTCCCACACCGAGCCAAGGTCTGGAGGAGAGGGACACCGTCCCCACGCGTGTCGGGGCGCGGGAGTCGGCAATTACACCCGATTTACCTCCGAAGGGAAAGGCGTAAGCCGGCAAGTCGGCGACGCCTGGCAGACGTGCCTAGAGGAGCCCCAGGCTCATTTCAATACAATAAGCCACATTCCTACAATTACGCTCTCTTTCCTGAGGTCCTCCGTGTGCCCGTGCAAACTCTGGCGGCCACTGCCCAGGCCCTTTCCCTCCCGAACTTGCTTCCTGAGAACCAGCTCGGTGCCACCATTAGGTACATTCACTTGGACCCACCAGAGCCCCTGTTTTCAGTCCTACTTAAAAGGCAGGAAAATTACTGCCGTTCATCACCGGAGCTGCAACTCCCTGCCGTTGCCGCCGCCGCCGCCGCCGAGAGCATCATTACCATGACAACTAGAGCCGAAATACCCTGAATTACATCGCTGGAGCCGCTACAGCACAAATCCCGGTCCTCCTCTTTGTTAGAGGCTTTTCGCCTCTTCCAGTGGGGGGAGGAATCCCACGAGCTCCAGAGATCCCCGCGGGCCGGCTACAGGGGAAAAGTTTCAGCTCAGAACCTAGCGGCTGCTCCGCAAGCAAAGCCGGAGCTGGGAGGCGAGGTGGGGGGGAGGAAACCCCACACTCAAAGTTGTCAATTTCAGGAGCGACGCTTCCCAGCAAGCCAACTTTTTAGCAAGTCCCCTTATTAACTGGGCGAATCTCATACGTACTTGAGTGCTGTGGCGGTTCCGTCTTTAGAGCGAGTTTCTAGAGAGCTGTCCCGAAATCTGCACTGAGGGGGAGTCACAGCTGCTGTCCCGGAAGGGCTGCGGTGTACAAGCCCAGCGGCTCCCAGAGGCGGCGAGCGGCTGGTGGGGGATGCTGCGATCCCGACTCATGGGAGAGCGCCGCTGAGAGGTTCCGCAGGCGTCCTGGCTCGGACTGCGACCAGGGGGGAGGATGCCGCCGCCGTTCCCACCTCCACGGCCACCGCCGGCGCCGTCAGCGTTGCAAAGTGAGCCCTGGAGGGGCGTCCGGCTGCGGCGCCGCGCTGCACCGGCGAGGGCGCAGGGCAAGAGGGGTGTGAGCGCGCGGGAGAGAGTGGAGTGTGTGTGTGGAGCGTGTGTGCGCGCGTGTGTCTGTGTGTGCGAATGAGGGAGCGGGTGTGAGCGCGTCTGTGTATGGGGAGCGGAGGAGGAGCAGGAGCTGGAGGGGTGGGGGGCGGGAGGCAGGAGACTCCGCTCTCCCGGCTGCGCGTTCGCTTGCTCTCTCGGCACGTCATTTATGCCACAGGAGCCCTAGCGGCCTCTCCATAGAGTGCCTGGAATGCGAGACGTCAATGTGACGCCATGGGACGCTACGTCACCCTCCTCCTCCCTCCCCTGGCCCAGCCGGTTCCGCGTGTGCGAGGGAGGGTGTGTGTGCTCGTGTGTGCGCGCGCGCGCTCCCCAGCCATTCGCACGGCCGCACAATGGAAACTACGCCGCACCGCCCGCCCCAGCCCGGGGGCCTCTAGGACCCTTGCCTGCCAACGCCTTTGCAGCAGCGCTGCTAGCCAGGGCGCGCGTCTGTGGGAGGGTGCAGCAACCTCCTGCGGGTCAGGCGGGACCGCCCAGCTGTCAGGCTCGGGTGGAGTAGAGTTGGAGGAGTGCTGCTGGCGTGCCTCCGAGGCTGCCCCGAGGCACGGAGCCAGGGCGAGGGGGTAAGAGAGAGGACAGCTCTTCCGAAAGGGAAGGCTCCGTCAGCCAGCTTCTCCGAGTGACCTGGCAGGCGGTGCAAAAGGAGTCTGGCACCAGTCCGAAGACTCCCTGAGGTGCAGCTGCGCTTTCCTCATGCTATGTAAAGCTGTTTACTTCTCTTGGGTCCTCTGCGCCCAGTCTAATTTCTCCCACGCTCCCCCTCAATCATTTACTGGATGCGTGTTTCACACACGGATGTAGATGGCTACGGGTTTTATTTCTTTACACTTACGGTGTGGGTTTCCTGACTGGACACATTATAACCCAGCGAAGTGCACATCCATCATCCATACGCGCGCTGCAGCAGAAACTACTTAATGTGTATAAAACAAACGCACACGTGTTGAACAGCTGAGAGGGTCTGACTGCTGCAAATCATCCTTCCTCCCCAGCACCCGGTCAGAAATGGAACTCTCAACTCGCATTTTCACTTTTTGATGATTGTAGTTGGAGCCCCTCTCATCACCCAAATTAAACATTTCGAAATCAATCAACAGGATTTATTAGTCAGTCCCTCGCTAGGGGATTTGCTCTGGTCTCCCGGGACACATTTGTCATGAAATGACATGAAATGGTATGCTGAAAGCCTGGGCGACTGCATGTATGAGAGAACAATTTCTTCCTGGAAATGACAAATTTAGGTGTAAATATCTTGCTGAAAACAAAAACAAAAATTTGTCAGAGTTAAAGACTCCTAGTTCCAAAGGTTGCTGCTGAATGAAAGTAATCTCTTTCAGAAATGAATTTTTGAGGAGAAACCATATGAGTGAAACAATGTAGACAGACGTGGTCCCCACGTAGTCCGTTTGAATCAGATGTGATTTTTTAATTTCTTTGATTTGTTCTAAACTGCGTGAGGGGCAAGGAGAGAGAAGAAAGGATTCCATTGTACAGAGCATAGAATTGTAGACGTTTCAGAATAGCAGAAGGTTCGAGCTAGGTCTAGAAACTTGAAAACAAGACTACGTATAGATATATACGGCATGTATATCTTTCTTCGCCTCCACTTCCACTTCAGACAGGGTGATGTGGAGAAGACCGTGGGAGGAGGCTCTGAAAGTGGACCCAGCGAAGAGAGGAACCGAGCTTCAGCCCTGCCGCGGGTTCCAATCCAGTCTCGGAAGGAAGGAGGGCGCTGCTACATTGTATCCATTCAAAGGCTGGAGGGGGGAGCAGGACCTGGAGCCGCGCGGCGCTGACGCACGCTAGGCGCGTGATTGACGCAGGCGATGTTACTAAATTCGGCGGTTGGCCCGGCCCCGCCGCCGGCGCGCGCCGCAGATAGCGGAGTAGGTTCCCCTCGGTCACCCCCGCCCCTTCTCCATTCAGTGCCGCGCAGGGCGGGGCGGGGCGGGGCAGGGCGCACGGGGCGGGGCGGGGCGCGCGCGGCCGCGCCGGGATCCGGCCGAACCAAATATAGTCGGGCCTGGCTATTTTTAGCCGGGCCTCGGGCGCGAGCGCGCCGCGTGAGGGGGGCGCCCTGACCCCGCCGGGAGTGCGGAGGGGGCGGGGGCGGAGTCGCCATCTTGGACGCGGCTCGACCCTGTCTGGTGACCCGGGACGCTGGGCCAGGCTCGGCGCCTGAGGTTGGGGTGAGTGGAAGTGAGCCCTGGGAGAGAGGGGGGCGCGGGCGGCTCTCCGTCCAGTGCGCGCTGTGAGGAGTGTGCAAGGCGAGGCGCGGGCGACCGAGCGGGGCGCGCGGCCCTAGCCTGTGTGTGTATGTTTGTGTGTAGGGGGCGGAGGGACGGTGATCCCCGCCCGCCCGGCCGCAGGCCCAGCCGTCTTGCCACTCGGCAGCCCGGCCAGCCCTGAGTCGCGTGGGGGCGGAGCTGCCCGCGGCCACCACTTCCTGAGAGCCGGGGATACCCCTCCCGGACGTCACGGAGGAGCCGAGGCGGCGGTGGCGGCCCGGGGCTCATCCTGCACTTGCATCACGGGTGCAGCAGCAGCTGCTCTGCTCCTTTGTGGCTTTTTCCCCTGTTGAGTAACTGCTTTGTTAACTGAAAATACCATGACGGGCCAGTGTGATCACCAGCTCCAGACCTCAAAGAAAGTGAAGCTGTCAGGCAAGAAGAGGGAGACTCCCCCAGCCGGCTGCGATGGTATCTGGTGGGTGGGTGTGTAGAGAAGCACTTGACAGTTTCCACGTATTACTTCTTGCCTAACTCTTCACCCCCAAGAAGGTTTAAAAATACTTTTATTTCCATGCTGTAAAATTTCATCTGTGTTCTGCACCCTCCCATTCCCCCTCCAACTTAAAATCTTATGCAGAATTGGAATCACTGTAAGCAGGAACCCCAAAATTAGGTACAGTTTTTAGGAAACATGACATCTTTCAACAAATTTATTGAATAAACTACGTTTTCTAAATGTTAATATATAAAAGGTAGTCTTGCCCCCTCAGTGTCGTTATAAAGCTACTAACCAAGTTTGTTCATACCAACTGGGCTCCTTCAGACTATTTTAAACCAGTATTCTTGTTTACCTTAAATTAAAAAAAATTCCATCTCTAGCTGAGAATCTCCAGGTAAAGCATTTCTCTCTTTGAGTATCTTGGTTAATTCTGTTCTTCCCCCTCCCCTCTTCTCCCACCTTCTGCCTCCTTTGCATCCTTTCCTTCCTGAGTATCAGGTCACAAACCTCAGTTCCTGGGCTATGTTAGACTGAGGGCTGTTGTCTGACAGGGCTGAGCCAGTCCACTGTTCCTGGCTCAGTGCTTCTCTCGTAGGAAGCTGAACTTACCGTTGGAGAGGTTCCACCGGCCACTAAGTGGCAACTTTTTTACACAAACGCAAAGTCATGGAAGCAAGGGACACCACAGCTCTTTTACATACTGGGACACCATCCTCTGCTTAATCCTAGGTCCCTAAACTTGTGCAGTTCTTTAGGTGACCCAAATGGAATTAATTTTTCTCTATTTTTTTTTCCAAATTGGAATCTATTGGCTCTGTACCTTTTCAAAAGTCTGATTTATTAAAAAGCAGGTATACTATTCTGTAAGGCATATGTAATATGACTTTCAGCAATCTAAATTACCTTTTTAAAATTAAAAAAAAATTAAGCGAAACTTAATGCTTTGCAATTAAATCTCTTCTTTTGGGAAATCAAATAAAATAGGACTACCGTAATCTGGGAAATGTTAAAAACTTTCCTGGTTCAGTCCTTTTTCTAGAAGAGGGACATTCATGTGTGGTTTAGTTTATACATACAAAGTAAAGAAAGCAATTATTGTAGTTTCTGCTTTTATGAGACTTAGGGCAGCCAATCTGTTAAAAACTTTCTATAAAGTAACTATTACAGAGTCACTAGATAATTACCTATTATTTTGTTTTGGATTTGTAGGCTTAATCTGCCTGCAAGAAAGAAAGTACTCTTTCTTGGAAAATAAAATACGAAATTTGGGGGAAACTTATTTTGTGTGATGTAAAGCAATTGTTTTAACAAAGTTGGATTTTAAAAATTGCTTTAAATGCCCTTCTGATGAAGCAAAAACATACAATGTTGTGGATTTTGCTAATATATAAAGAAAGGTGATGATTCTTATTAATGCAAATATTAGGTGAGGAAAAGTGAAATGAAAATTCTGATCCAGAAGTTGTTACCTAAGGTGAAAATAGGAAGGAAAAGCAAAAAAATTGTGTGTAAACCCAAGTTTTCTAGTTTCACTGTAGAAGTTCTATACTATATTTAAGGTACATTTATAAAGTTTAGTAACTTTAGCTGACATTGATTTATACACGTAAGGTGTACATGGCTGAGGAACCTGGAATTATTACAGTAATTTTCTATCCGACCTACCTGCATACCATCCCATTCTTATCAATTATATCATTGCCAGATTAATCTTCCTAAAATACAGTTTTTGTTATTTCACTCTCAGCCTTAAAAATCTTCAGCAGCTGTATATTGTCTCCAAAATCAAACCGAAAGACCTCTTTTATTTCCATAGAATTTCCCTGTCCTAGTCAAACTGGTATTCTCACTGTTCTTCAAAGATCCTTTCAACCTCCCACATTTGTTCATAGTTTTCCTTTTTATGGCATTCCCTCCTCCCCCTTTTTTTCTACTAATTGAAATCTTACCCTTCCTCTAAAACTAGCTCAAGAAGTGAACTCAGATTGTGCTTTAGTCTTTCACAAAGTTCTCTTTTTACTGCCTTCTTTTTGTGCTCTTGCGTACATAGTCTATTCCCTTGTCTAACTATAAGCTCTAAAAGCATGCCTCACACATCTCTGAAATCTCTGTGGCACCTAAGAATGCTCAACACAGTAAATATCCATAAAATATTACCTCATCTAATGTGAATATAGACAGCAACCATAATATAAGCAACAAATTATATGGATTAGGATATTCTTGGCATGAATGGACATGTATGAGACCATATGTTACTTGTTTTCTTCACTTCAGCTTTCGATCCTCCTGATTGAACATTGTCAAGGTGCCCGCCACAAGCCCAGACAGCTGCGTGGTGATACAAGGAAATGGCAGTTTGGCTTGTACCTGTTATATCTGCGTAGGAAGATTTGCTATGATTTTTTTTTCCTGGTAGACTTTTGGTTTGACTCTTATTCTAACCTCTTTCCCTCTCAATTTGTACTTTCTCTTATGCTGCTTTCTCTCAGTGATAAACTAGATGCTATAGGCTAGGAAATGTTAATATCAACTTCTTACAGAAAAATTTCTTAAGGTTTAGAAAATTGATAAGATACATGTATAACCAGTTACATATAAAAATTTGTGAATTTCTTATCTTTTCCAAAATACATTTAAATAGATTTATATGACACTATATGCAGAGGTAAACTGGGCAAAAATATTATGGGATTATCATTTGTTAGAATTTTTAGATAGAAGCTCATGTGACTTTGAATATTAAAATTTAACAAGGAAAAAGAGATCAGGAAAGACTTTCTATGTTGTAGAAAATTTTAGAAAAAAGTAAAAATTTCAGATGGAAAGATTACTTAATAGTATAAGGGCCAATGATATTTTAAAATATCATTAAATAATGTTTTTCCATCTATTAGTAATAATAGGACATGCTTACAGTGTGGTTAAAAAGATAGTTTATTTCTTAGTCATGTTTTCCCCAATCACTGGTAAACTCTGGAAGACTTCAATAATTTGGGGGAGAAAAGTTATTCCTCATGTGTGATAAATCAATTCAGTATATTACTTATGTCTGTGAGATAAGATCTGCATTTTAACTAGAGTTAACAAAGTAAATACCTCTTTGAAAATATAACTGCATAACCTTTTCCCATCATCCCAACTCCGAGAAAAAAATTGTCTCACATGTACAATTCACTTCCTTGAACATATTGCCGAAGAGTGAGATCCTGTATGTCACAAGAGCATGAGACCGCTTCCCAGAGGTATGGGTCTGACTTTGCTGCCATGAAGGTGCCCAGCCTTGGGTAAGTTAATCTTTTTGAGGGCCTAAACATCGTCATCTGTACAATGCTAGTGTTGGGGTCACTTTATGATCTTTAAGGCTCTTTCAGGTTCTAAAGTTGAATGCTATTTTAGGCCAGTTAAATATTGTGAATCATGAATCGTCTCTGCCCTGGTCTCTTAAGTCACTCCATGATTGCTGTGGTCAGGAGGCTCATTAACTGTTTTGTATATAACACATGTGCTTTTAGTACTAATAGTATATTAAAGTGCTTTGGCCTGCATGGAAATTAAGTATAGCCATTGAGCGAGATCTTGATGGCCTGAGAGAGTTAATATACTGCCAACATCATAGCCTTCTCCTGTCCATGAAGTAGAAATGAGCAGAAACCTGGATAGGCCAAAAGTCATTTTATATTTAGCTTTGGAATTTGTTTTTGTGCATTCATTTGAATGTGGATGAGCCACAAATTGACTTCATACAAATTAGCAAACTTTCATCCAAGTGGATTCTGTTGTTTGCTCTTATTTCATTTCTAATCCTCCCTGCATTCTAGGTATAAACCATTTCTTCTTAACTATAGCAGCTGAAGCAGAACTGTCCACTTTCTGCTTTTTCCTAGAGAAGGCTTGGTGATGATGGGGTTGCAAGTCTTTATATCTCCTTTCAGAGTGTGAGTAAATAGAGAAAGTGAAATATTAAGAAGGCAGGGCATAGGGAAAGTACCATATAGGTGTTAAGTTGAAAAAATGTTGGCAGATAATCAGAAAGAATATAGTAGACTTTTGTTTGCATACTTGTTAGGTTTTATAGTTGGGTACATCTTTATGAATAAGTAAGAGCTGACTTTATAGGCATTGGGAAGTATCTTTATTTTAGCAGATTGCAGGTTTATTTATTATATTGAAGGCTTGGATAGCAAAACATGGTTTTTCCATTAATTTAGGGTTATTTTTTAAATGCTTGTTCTACATATTCAGGTATCTGATTTTCTACTTAGATCATGTAATTAGTAACTGATTCTGATTTTTTGCCATAGTACATTTTCCAGTATTTATTCCACATGTTTATAGTTCACTACTGGCAAAATTCTTCCCTGACATCTGTTCTAAATTAGTTCCCTTTTCTAGTTTTGTTTTCTCGTTTTATCAATTGTAGTGAGAAGAATAGAAAGCCATATTTTAAAGATTTCTGCTATTTAAGTGTAGTAAAATTGAAATAACCTACCTCATTTTTTCTAATTTCTGAAAATAATTCTTAATTTAAATTTACATGTTAAATCACTATTTTCATTTTTTTAAACAACAGAATAAACTGGATAAAATTTGAGATCCATTTACCATAGTTTCATAGTGTTTTATAGTTGTCAGATTGACTTTTTAGTGACTTTTCCATATTTTAAAAATATTTTGAGAAGAGCTTCTATTATCTCAACCTTTTAAAAATGTCTTCTTGTTTCAATTGTCTTGAACCTATGTATTCTTTGGAATGAACATTGTTTGAGATGAACTTATTGAGCACTTAGGGCAGTTGTTGACATAGAGCAGTTGCTCCATAAACATTTGGTGAACAAATGAAACCAGTTTTCAGGCAGCTCTATTCTAAGTATTCTACTTTCTTTATCCTGACCAGCCTCCTGGCCTTAGAACTCTTCTGGATGGTTTTACTCAGGAGTTGGGCATAAGGGAAGAGCAGAGAAGGCCGCCTGTATGTCATTATGGCATTGTGTTGCTGCTGCTACACTGCCCTGTCCCCCCACTGGAGTGAGTCAACAGAGAACCTGAGGGCGGTGTGCCTGAGTACACCACTGTATGACATCTGTATTTGAACTAAGGAACAATTCAGGTATCCCAAGGAATTGTTTTACCATCGTTTGACCTCAAACACCCCAAAGAATTCATCTCTGGCTTATCTCTTCATTTTTATATACCACCTTTGTTATGATACTCACAAGATTGTGTTCTTTCCTCTTTTCTTCACTCTCTGCCTGGGCATATACAACCCATTCATTGGTGAGTTTCTCACCTTTAGTCATCAGACTTCCAGCTGTAACCCTCACTTTACTTTCCACTCCTGGATGCTGCTGTCGAAGGCCTCCAAGTGCGCAGTCACTTGTCTACTACCAATCAACCATAGACTGAGGGGCCCACATGGAGAACATTAACTAGAAACTCAAATTATATCTGCCTAATGTATTTAAACATTTTAAGATTTAATTTTTGAGAAGATAATACATTCACATGATTCAAACAACAAATCATTTAGAAATGAGAAGTTTCCCTTCCACTCCTGTTCCCTACTAAATTACAATTATTCCAGAGTTTTAAAATGCATTTGTAACCCAATACAAATATAAATTCTGTTTCCTTTTCCTTTTTTATACAAATTAAAGCTTATATACATTGCTGTGCCTTTTTCACTTAATAATGTATCTTGGAGATCTCTTCCACCTCACTGTGTAAATATTAATATATCATTATTTAACCAGCCCCATATTGATGGACATTTGGGAAATTTTCCATCTTTTGCTGTTATAAGCAGTGCTGCAATAAATATTTTTGTTACACAGATTATTTCACACTTGTGCAAATATATTTGTAGGGTAAATTCCTAGAAGTGGAATTGTTGAACCAAAGGGTATATCTCATAGTAGTTTGATAGGTACTGCCAAATTGTCCTTCATAGGGGTTGTACAGTTTATACCCCATCAGAAATATAGGCAAGTGCCTGATTATCCATATTCTTGCCAGCAAAAATCTGGTAGGTGAAAAATGTTATCTTAGTATAATTTTAATTTCTGTTTGTCTTATGAGTAAGTTTGAACATCTTTTCACATGTTTAAGAGCCATTTATATTTTCTTTTTTGTGAAGTGTCTCTTATATCCTTTGCTTATTTTGGGAAGCGGGGGTGGTTTAAAAATCACTTTGTAGTTGCTGTTTATAATATGGAGATTTGCCCTTTGTAATACGAGTTGCAACATATTTCCCCCTAGTTTGTCATTTGTCTTTCAACTTTGCTTATGATGTTTTTGCTATGTAGATTTTTTTTTTAAAAAAATGTAGTTGAATTTGTCAGTCTTTTATGACTTCTGGATTTAGTCATGGTTAGAAAAACTTGCTCAGTCCAAGGTTATGAAGGAATTCTCTCATATTGGCTTTTTCTACTTTTATGGTTTCTATTTTACATTTGAAAGTTTGATCCATTATTCTTGGTCTATGGTGTGAGGGATAGGTCCAACTTTATTTTTTTCCAAACGGCTACTCAGTTGCCTCAGCACCATTTGCGAAGTCTACCTCTACACTGTTTTACTTCTTACCCAAAACAAGACTGATTCATCTCCTTTTTTTTCCCACCTACTCTGCTGTGACTGAATATGAATGCAGTTCTCTGCTTTCCTTCCTGTAAGACACCGTCAGTGGCAGAAATGACTTTCTTCATGCTGCCTCCCTGCTTTTCCTCAGCAATACCATAGCCTGGCAGCCAATTAATATTTGAACAAGTTCAGGCTGCTCGGAAGGCTCTCTAGGATTTTTTCATTGAGCAGTAACTGGTTAAAAAGAAATCCTAACTGTAATTAGGTTCCCCAGAACAGTGGTTCCCAACCTTTTTGGCACCAGGGACCCAGTTTCATGGAAGACAGTTTTTCCACGGATGGGGGGAGGGGAAGATGGTTTCAGAATGATTCAAGCGCATTACATGTATTGTGCACTTTATTTCTGTTATTATTGCATTGTAATACATAATGAAATAATTATACAACTCACCATAATGCAGAATCAGTGGGAGCCCTGAGCTTGTTTTCCTACATCTAGATGGTCCCATCTGGGGGTGATGGGAGACAGTGACTGATCTGACAGGCAGTGGAGCTCAGGCAGTGATGCAAGTGATGGGGAGTGGCTGTAAATACAGATGAAGCTTTGCTCATGGGGCTACCACTCACTTCCTGGTGGGGAGCCGGGTTGGGACTACAGCCTGAGAAAACTGTTCAAATGGAAATGTCTTCTGGCTGTCTCTAGTCATGCTAACCAGCTATTCCAGAAACTTAAGGTGCACTACCTGAGTCCTTCTCTCTTGAGGAAGTCCAGTTTGGGTTGCATTCCTCCATGCAAATTCACATCATCTGCCACCTCTGCTTTGTCTGACAGTATGGGATATTACCTTCTGTAATTTGGAATGGGAACCATAATATGCCAAAAAACTAGTGCTGGATTTCCCATCATGCGATGGCCAGCTCCAGAACCTCATTTACTGGGAAAGTGATTGTGGAGGAATAGTTTTGGAAACATGCCTCCTCAATTTAAACCCCAAGCAGATGAAGTTTTTTCATCTATGAAATGTAGGGAAAACCCTAGCTTTGTTCTACCAGAAGAGAGTGTCCAAGGAGGCAGATGAAACTGATTTTACTTGATACCCTTACTTAGCACTCTGTAAGCTACTTGGGCTAGTTTTGCAGCTCCTTGATAAAAGACTTCCTTCCACTTTGAACCATTGCCCCAGGCCATCTTTCCCTTCTAAACCTGTCCAGGCCATCTTGCCTGTTCTTTATTATTAAACCTTACCTTTTGATCCTATTTCTTATCTCTGCCTTCAGATTTTCCCTGATGCTGGTAATACACTCTTTGTCTAGTGTACCAATTTGACTTAAAAGTTGTTATACAATTTAGTTGAAAACAACTAGTCAGCTAGTCAATTTGGTTAAAACAATGATTTGGTCAAAAATGAATATCCTAAGTTACTAGTTTTTGAGTAGTAATTTTATTGTATTATGAGGTGATTAAACACTTTTGGCCCATTTTGGGGGGATTTTTCTGATTTTTTTCTTTTGTATTTGAAGTTTATATTTTCAGCTACAACAGCATGTTGTTGCTTGTGATATCAAAAAGTTGAAGCAACCCAGCTGCCCAAAAATAGGAGTATACTTGGGTAAGAGTGATTTTTAACTAAAAGGCAATAAGAGGTTAATTGGAACAAACAAACCATCTAGTGATAAGATAAACATGTTTCCTTTATTATTTTTCTTTTCCCCTTATAAAGGCAGTGCACGTGCAGTACAGGACACTCAGAAAAATATAGATAAGTAATAGAAGGAAAAAAAAAAGCCATAAGTTAATTCACCCAGGAATAACCACTGTTGTCCTTCCTTGTCCTTTTAAATGCATTTTATACACATAAACTCTGCCTACTGTTTGTAATTTGCCATAATTTATTTAATCATTCTCCAATTATTGGTCAGTCACCTTTGTTTAGGATTAGATTTTGGTTCCTTTTGCAACTATGGGCCCGTCCACCTTTGATAGGGAATAGATTTCCGTTCTCTTTTCCCTTCTGTCTCTCAGTCCTGCCTAGGCCTGCATCCAGCCCAGCCCCTGAGGCCTCCCTGCTTGCTTTAAGTGAGACAGTTTGTAAATGAAGCCATTCTGTAAAGCCTTTCTATGGAGTTACTAAAGAGGCCTAGTTCCAGAATTCCTGTGAACCCTCTGATTATGTGTAAAATATTTTGGGGGGTTCATGCTTGATATATGTTATGGTTTATGTATGCAAATTAGTTTGGGAAGGTAAAGAGGGGAGAGATTAGATTAGGTCTCCATTAAAATGAAAATAAAGAGGCATTGCAGCAGAGAAATCCATAATCATTAGGGGGAAATTATTTAAAAAGATTTTCTCTAAAATGGGGTTGACAAATATGTGCTTTGCATTGTGCCTAAACCTGAGTCCATGGTAGACTCACTAATCAGTCATGGTACTATTTTTCACTGGATCCAAAATTGGCTTTCAGTCTTTCTCAAAATGAGGTTCTAGGTAGCTATATGCACTGGACTTGCTGTGGGGACAAACCTGATTTCCATTCTTGCTCTCAAATGTTACTTTATGTTGTTTTTTCTGATAGTGGATTGACCAAGAAAGTTAAAATAAAATGTTTTATATCTTATAAACAAGTTTATGATGTTAAATATGGGATATGAGCAAAGAATAATTATCTGGATCTCAGGCAAAGCACATGCCTCACAGTTAAGATCATGGAAGCAGCATAATTAAATTATAGATTTGTTATGGACTGAAAACAATGTCACAATAATACTCATCATTATAAATTGCCCATGGTATGGTCATGGTCATTGACTCCCCAGCATTCATTCCACCCCAGAAGATTAGTCTAAGCAGTTGTGGTTAATCCTGTTTCCTTTGCCAGTGAAGGGTCCGAATGGCCTGTAACCTATTCTGGCCAAGGAGATGTAAAGGAAACTCTGGAGGAGGGCTGGAGTGCTTCTGGGGAAGGATTTCCTGATCCTAAAAAGAGAGAACAGAAAGAGATGATGCCTCCTCTCCCTCTGAAGTTATGTTTGAGTATGACGGTTAGAACTGTGCTAGCCATCTTGGGACAATAGGAGAAACTAGCTTTGGGTGAAGCTGATCTAGAGATGGCAGAACAGAGAGATGGAAGAAACCTGAGCCCCTGATGACCTTATTGAACTGCTGATTGTGTTGTACTTGGTCTGCCTTACCTCTGAACTTCCAGTTCTGTGAGATAGTACAGTTCCTCGTTGTGTAAGCCAGCATGATCTGGAATTTTGTTACTTGTAGCCAAAAACATCCTGAGTGGTATACTCACTTTGTCCCAAGCAGATTCATGTCAGGTGGATTTGATTTTATTTTGATAGGTTTCTTTTTACTAGGGCTCCTACCTCCCGCTGTCTTCTGGCTTCGTAAAGTGTATGTAGGTTCTAACTTACCAATTTTCATCTCAGTGTTTTCTAAGGGGCTCTGCCTTAGACCAGGGTTCATCACAGAAAGCAGCAAGGAGCCAAATAGCACTCACCATCTCTTCTGGAACCTTTTGGGTTGTTTGAACATCTGGTGGTGTGACTGCTCCTGTTTGTCGTTTGTTCCTTCTTTTCCTGATTCTGATTTCTTGCTTTGATCTTGGTCCCTGCTCTTGTGTATTTTGTGTCTTATGTTTGACCTCAAGATTGTTACACAGGTTTGTTTTCCTCTCTTCCTTCTCCTTTCATCCCCCTTTCTCCCTTATCTCCCTCATCCACTCCTTCCTCACTTTATAACTTTACTTTGTGGCCAGTGGAGACTATTTTAAGTAGATGTGGAGTTTAGTATTTGCCAGGAATAATAATGAGTTCAATAAGCAATCATGCAGCTATTTGTTCTAGACCGGTGTGGTAGAAAGGAAGAGTAGGTCAGCACTTGGGCGAGCAAGAAATGGTTTGGAGTCAGGGCATTTGAGTCTTCAAAAGGCTTCACTATTTGCTACCTGAAATCTTGGGCAAGTCAGTTAAAGATTTTGAGTTTTTTCTTTAAAGGTTGTTACTAATGCCTATTTTTTCCTGTTATTATTGTGATTCAAATGAAATAAAGTGAACCTGGCAAATGAAAAAAAAAAAAAAACAGTTTTTAAAAAAGGATACCCAAACTTGGTTGAATTTTCTGATTATTTTCCAGCGTCAAAGTCTTCAGACTAAGCTCTGTGTAGCTTGTTAGTCTGTTTGTAGAAAGGCAATGGAGTATGATATGGGGCATAATAATACAAGTGATTAGGGATTGAAATTTATATTTTAGTGATAACCTAAGGCCTGGGGGGAAAAAAAAGGAAAAGAAAAAGAAAAGGCCACACATTATTAGTAAAGGTCAGGATGTTGATCATGAGGCTTATTTCTAGTTCAACCAGAAATTCTGGTCAGCCGAATAAGGGAAAAGAGAAACCAATAGAAGAAACACCCCCCTCTAGTGGCGAGGGGCCAGCTTCCATATTTGGTTGCTAAGGTGGGCGATAGGAATGGATTACTTCTTAGGATGTTTAAGTTTCTTAGGAAGAATTCTGAGGATCTTGAGTTAGAATATTTAAGGAAGATCTTTAGCTCAGGCTTTCCTGATCAGGAAACTTAACACATTTCCCAGGATAAGTAGTCTCTTGGCACTCTAATGTGGAATTGATTGTCTGAAAAATGTTGAAGCTATAGTTGTTGGAAGAGATTCAGAGTTTACTTTTACGTAGGCCACTTAGAGATCATGAAAATTAGGAGACCATTGTTCCTAAACTTCTTATTGCTCTGAGATGATACAGTAGGTATCTTTATAATCCCATTCACAGGGGAAGAAATTCTGTATTTAAAGCGTGGGTCATGCCATAGAGTAGTATTCATCTATGTTCATACAGAATAGTGCCTGTGGATTTCCTAAGCATAAATTCTGATTTGAAATTTTTAGTGGTGATCCTTAGAACCAAATGTTTAGCTTACGTCTTGGAAGTGATTTAATTGGTAGCTGTGGAAAGGCAGTGAAGTATATTAAAATAACATATTTAGTTATTGAACACTCATAATTCAGTGGCTTGGGATGAGAATCTCACACATTCTTAAAGGATGCTTCATCTTAAGGGTGTATGTTGTTGATGATAGTGTTTGTAAGTGATTACTACATTTACAAATCTCAAAGTCCATTGAAGTTTTTACTGTTCCAACTTCTGTTTTGCAGGGATTCTTCTTAGTTTACTTAATGATTTCTGAAGAGGCAAAAGTTCAGAGAATAACATTTTTAAGATACTCTGTGTTAGATCTAAGGAAGAGTTGAATGCCATTCAAGTCTAATACAGAAAAGAGTGGTTAAAACACAAGAAAATAAATTCTGGTACAAGACTGCATTATCAACTTGCCATTTTTTTATTTTTAATGCCAAATTTCCTTGCCTTGAAGGAAAGAAATATGAAGCTTGCAGTAGACCAGCCTTTCCATAATTTGGAATATGTTTGGTGACATTTCTTATGAAATAGTAATGGAAAAATTCCCTAGAAAATATAAACTTGTATATGGATGAAGTGAGATTATAGGGTTATGAAATTAATTGTATATAACTTATGGAACTATTAATAATATCCTTAATTTATGGTTATACTTCATAAATATGCTTTATCTCAGGAAATAAGAACTAGGTCTGGCAGTAAATCAAGCATATCTACCTGTTGGGAAAAACCAGAAATGGGAGGAAGAAGTTACTAATGGTTCATTATTAGCTGAGGAAAGTTCAGTATGGAATAATTCTGAGTTAGAATTATGATTCCATTAAGTGAGTTCACAGATAGTGTTCAAAGCAAGTTGGTTAAAACTGTATTTTAACACATTAACTCATGCTATTTTTGAGCCCGGAGCCTTGTGAAGCATATGTAACTCACATGTCTTTTCACCTTGGGAGCCGCATGAACTATTTTTCAAGTTGCATGTAACTCATGCACAGAAAACAATAAAAAATAACAAATTTTTCATTAAATTAGAAAGGATTATTTTGTTTTCGAAGTTTTAATTCTGTTTTTGTAATAAAACACATGGCCCCAAGGAAAAAATTTTTTTCTAGTGTGGCAGTCAATGTGTTAAACTCCACTAGGAGACCTTACGGTGGGGCTGTTGTCCAGTTCTTCAGACTGTAGTGTTCTCCACTGTTCTCTGGGGGGGTCTTTTGCCCTCTCAAGGCTACAGAGTTTTGACTCACTGATACAGCTTTTGAAGTTAACAGCTAGAAGTCTAGTGACTCTAACTATGTGTTAGGCTCTTGCACATATTATCTCTGATGTTGCTTCCAGCCAGCCTTAGAAGCTAAGTACTAATGGTGTCCCTATTTCACAGAAGCACAAAGAAGTTAAGTAAATTGCCCAAGTTCACACCTAAATTTGTACCTAGGTAGTCTTACTTCAGAACCCATGTTCTTAAACCATGCCCAATGACAGCCTCATGCTTCTTCATTTGTAAGCAACCTTGCCTTTCTTTCTGAAAGCTTATCTCTTTTCTGTATTCTCTTTCTTTCCTTCTTTTCTTTCTCTCCTTTCTTCTTCTTTCTTTCTCTCCTTTCTGTTTTCTTTCTGTTTCCCTTAATTCCTCTCTCTCACTTTCTCTATTTCTTTCTCTCTCTCTGTCTTTTCTTTCTCTCTCTTTCTTCTTCTTCTTTCTCTCTTTCTTCTCTCTTTCTCTGTCATACTTTCTCTCTTTCTTTTCTTTTTAGAGAAAGGGTCTCACTCTGCTGCCCAGGCAGGAGTGCCATGGTGTGATCATAGATCATTGCAACCTTGAACTCCTGGGCTCAGGTGATCTTCATGCCTCAGCTCCCAAGTAGCTGGGATACAGGCACATGCCACCATGCCTGGCTCTTTTCTTTATTCTTAAAGCTCAAAAACCTCACTGGGATATATCTGGGTGTATGCCCTTTTTCATGTATCCTGTCTAGCACTAGGGCTTGATCTGACAACTCTAGTCTCCTCCTGAGGGACATTTTCTTGTATTATGTTTTGATTATTGCTTTTTCCAATATGGTCCTTGTTCTCCCTCTGGAACTCCTTTTATTTTCAATTAGACCTCCTAGACCTGCCCTCTAGTTCTCTTATCTTTTTATGTAGGAATTCCATTTCTTTTTATTTTCGCCCTGGATAATGTGATACTCTTTCACCTGCTTTTCCAGAAAACAAATTTGTTTTTTGGAGGGTCCGTTATATCTTTTACTTCCTCAATTGAAATTTAAAATTTATAAATCATGTTTAAAGAATTCCCCAATGTATTATTTTGTTCTGGTTATTTCTTTGTATTCAATACCATATCAAAAATAAAATATACAAGTAAACATGGTTTATTTTAGAAATACAATGCTGTTTCAACATTAGGAAATACTAGTGTAATATATCACTTTAATAGATCAAAGGAAAAAAATCCTAGGATCATTTCCACAGATATTTCAAAGGTATTTGATAAATCTATGCCCATTCTTGATAAAGAACAGCTCTTGGTAGTCCAAGAAAAGAAGGATATTTTCTTTTTTTTTTTTCCTTTGTATTTTTATCTTTATTTCTTCCTTCCTTTTTTTTTTATTTCAGAATATTATGGGGGTACAGATGTTTAGGTTACGTATGTTGCCCTTGCCCCTCCTCCCCCCAAAGTTCGAGTTTCAAGCGTGTCCATCTCTTGGATGGTGCGCATTGCACTCTTCGTGTATACATATACAGGATATTTTCTAAGCAGCCATTGTCGTAGTTAACATTGAAAGTTAACATTAAAATACTTGAGGAACATTCCCTAAGTGTGTCCTATGAACTGTGGATCTGGTATTCTATATAAAAAAGGTTATCTTTGCATATTAGGGTAAAGCAAGATGTTATAACAAATACCAACATTTCAGTGGCTTAATGCTATAGAAATTTATTTTTCCCTCATGTAATAGTCCAATGTGCATGTTTCTGGTTAGTAGACAGTTGTTTTTCTCTGTATGGTGATTCAGGGACTTAGGTTCCTTCCATTATATGGTTCCATCATTCCCTAAGACCTTGAACTCTTCTGTTTCCAGCTGATGGAATTTCAGAGATAGGGTGGAGAGTGCACACTTTCTTCTCAATTACCATGGCTTGGATGTGACACACATTTCTGTTCACATTTCCACATTCCATTGGCCAGAGCTAGACATGTTATCTCACCTGTCTGCAAGGTGTGTATGTGTTGGGGGAGGGAATGGGAAACATCATCTGGCTAGGTAGCCACAGGTATGGAAATAGATAGACATTCTGATTTGTAGTTAGCAGGAGTAGAAATTAGAACAACCTGATGGAGGGCATTGTGGTAATATCTATCAAATTTTAAAATATAAATATCCTTTAATCTCAAAATTCCACTTCTAGCAATTTTTCTTACACATATATTCACAAATATGTGTTTATTTACATTTTAAGGCTATACCTAGCAATACTGTAATAGTAAAAAATTGGAAACATTCTGAATGTCCATCAAAGGGGCCTGAATAAATAAATTATTGTATATCCATGCAGTGGAACACTCTGCAGCTGACTAAGAGGAACGAGAGAATGATGTGTACTGACTGGACAGAGAAAAGCAAGGAACAAAACCGTGCACTGCTACCACTTATTTTAAAAGATAAATATATGCATATATGCTCATATACTCAGAATATTTGTGGAAGGGTCCTGGGAAACTGGAAGAATCACAAAAAACTGGTAACAGTGGCTGCTTCCAGTTAAAATTTTAAGGTAATGGGGGGACAGAATGAGGGAGATACATTCTTTTACTGTATATTCCTTTATACCTTTTGATGTGCACCTATTTAAATAAATATAAAAGTTGTAGAGGTATATTAAATAACATGGAAAGATGGTCGTAATATATCGTTGCCTAAAAGAAAACGTTTACTGAAAAGTCTGTACAATATGGTCTCATTTTTACAAATAAAGAAATAAATGGGATATACTGAAATAGTGGTTTGTGGTTTTTTTTTTTTGCTTATCTGTATTTTTTTATTTTTCTGTAATGAACATTTATTACCTTTGTAACTAAAAAAAATTATATAAATGAAGAAACTCAGCGAAAACTTTTCTTAGGAGTCCTTGTTGACCCTGCCATGAAAACTTTTCCCATTTCTCCTGTTAAGATTGATGAATGCATCCTTTTTTCTTCCATGATACATTTTTTTGTACAGTCATCACTCGCTGAAATGCATTACCAAGCATACATTTGGCTCACCTACTCTGTGAGCCAAATCATACCAAATTCATCCAGGTATCTCTCTCTCTGCTAAGAACAGTGTCTTTCCTATAACAGGTGTGCAGTAAATATTGAGTTGGTGCTTAAACCAGGGAGTGCAATGAGTGAAATAGTTGTGTACCTTTTCTTCTTGTGTGATGCAACCTGTATTTAATACTGCATCCCAGATATCACTGACGTGTTAAGTAATGCCAATAGCTTATAGTGCACTTCAAAGCCCATGGGCCAAAGGTTTCCTTTCTAAAATGATATCGGTTGCCTCCAAGGATCGATCTCTCTGCATCCTAAGTTAGTCAGCATGGATCTGTTACAGAAATAAATGTAGTAAGAAATGACAAAGTTTAAAAAAAATGTAAGAATAATCAAACAGGGATGACAGGGTCCCTGCTCTGATACAGATGAATACACTATCTGCTTGATATTATAATTTACAGCAGTTTCCCCTTATTTTTATGTCCATACTATTTCCTTTCCCTATTTCTGTCCTTTTGCTACAACCCCTCCTTGTACACATATCTGTATTTTTGGTGTAGATTATTAGGGGTTATTAGTGAATGAATGAGAAGAAATGCAAATTAAAGAATTGGGAGCTGAAAACATTATTTCAGCAGTAAAATTTTTAGTTGAAAATTGCTTAAGAATATATTTGATAGTCCAGGGTCTCTGCAATTCCCAGTTTTATTGCTACCATATCCTTATCATCCATGTTTCTTCCCTATGTTCTAGCCACAGAGGTCTATTTATAGCCCAGAAATTCCTTCTAGGGGCTTTCTGCAAACCTTTTTTTATTGGGAAGTTCTCTGCATATATTCATTGATCCAAGCTCTATTGTGATGGTTAATTTAATGTGTCAACTTGACTGGGCCAGAGGAGGCCCAGATATCTGGTTAAACATTATTTCTGGGTGTGTCTATGAGGGTGTTTCCAGAAGAGATTTGAATCAGTAGACTGAGTAAAGCAGATTGCCCTTCCCCTTGTGGGTGGGCATCATGCAGTCTGTTGAGGGCCTGAATAGAACAAAAAGGTGCAGGAAGGAAGAATTCTCTCTCTGCCTGCCTGCTTGAGCTGGGACATAGGTCTTCTCTTGCCCTTGTATTGGCACGTACACCATTGGCCCTCCAGTTCTCAGGGCTTTGGGGTTGAATTAGAACTTACATTATCAATTCTGATTCTAAGGCCTTCAAACTCAGACTAAAATTACACCACCACCTTTACTGGGTCTCCAGCTTGCAGATGGCAGATCATGGGACTTTTCAGCCTCCATATTCACATAAGCCAATTCCTCATAATAATCTCTCTCTCTCTGTCTCTCATTCTTTTTCTCTGGAGAACCCTAATACATCTACCTTCCCATAAAGAGCCAGTTCAGATGCCACCCATGTCAACTAAGTCATCATAGTAATTCAGTTTGTCTCTCATTCTTCTAATAAATTATTATACTCCATTAAAACACTAACTATAGTTTGTTCATTCTATACACATTCACTGCATGTCTGTTGTGCATATGTTGTTCTGGGAGCTAGAATAAGAGACCTCTAAGACAGTCTGTCCTCAAGAAGCTCACAGAATAATGGAGGAGGTAGTAAGTAGAGAGTTTCAGTAAAGTGTGCTAAGTGCCATATATGTGTGCAGCATTCTATAGGAGTGGGGAGAAAGAGCAGCTAATCTAGCAGGGGATGGGGGAATTCCAGAAAGTTGGGTTGAATACTGAAGGTGGAGAAAATGGAGGTAGGAATGGGAATTTTCCAGAACGGTGGAATGGCACATAGGTCATGCAGATATGAAATGTGTGGCATGTCTGAAGAATGATAAGGAGCTCAGGCTTGAGTGTGAATGGGGGAAAGTGGCAGGAGATGAAGCCAGAGAGCAAGAAAGGGTGCAATTGCGATGCGTATTTTGTGCAAAGCTAGAGATGTGAGCTTTCTGAAAGCAACATAGGACCTTCAAAGGATTTTGTGCAGTGGAGCGATGTAAGCAGGCCTTGAATTCTGTGAGCTTCTTGAGGACAGGAATCAAGTCTTACACATCACTATTATCACCTTAGCACCTAAGATAGAGCTTAGATACATAATTGAGGAGCAGTAAAGTTGGATTTGCCGAGTACTCCAATTTTTTAAAAGAATTGATTTATCTGAATGAATAACAATAGTAATAGTATAGTATTGAACACTTTGCCCTCCATTAAGTCTATAAGCATTAACTTAAACCAAAGTCTTACAACTACTCTAAGGGGTAGGTATTGTGGCTTAGAGAGTCTAAGTGAGGGGACTAGCATAGCAGTTAAGTCTGGTTAGGTTTGAATTTCAGCTTCCCCACTTACTAGTTTTGGATCTGAAAGTTAGATGTGTGCCTCAGCTCCCTCATCCATAAAATGATACTGATAGTAATGATACCTACCTTGTAGGGTGTTGTGAGGATTAACGATTCATGTTAGTGCATGTCAAGTGCTTGACCCTGTACTTGGCTATGTGATTACATGCTTAGTCAATGTAATTCTTAGCTATTATTAAGAAACATGCCCCAAACTCACATGAGCAATTTGTGGTGAAGCCCAGGGTGAACAAGGCAATCTGATTTCAGAATCCACACTCTTTAATTGCTACACTATGCTATAACTGCTTCTGTGGTTATAGTGCGATGATTACAGATTGATGGATTCTGAAGCAGTGAAACAAAATTAAGACTTTCAGTCGACATGGCAAATACTATTTGGGGTGGGGAGTTCTTCAGGGATCTTCAAATTATCCCCACTTGAAGAACTCTTCCTTTGTAACTCTGCCTGCGCATAGGGAGTTATGTGAGATATATGTCTTTATAATTTAGGTAAATGTCATTAGTTCTAGGTTCATAATGCACATGACTGGTGAACCTGGAGAACATCTTACAGAGGTCTCCCTTTGGAAGTCAGTCTGCTAGTGCCGACATCTGGCATACCATGTCAAGTCTTGTTGCTCTGTTCCCCTTCTCCATACTCCCCAGATTTTTCCAACTTTAGGACCCAAGTGGGAGTCTTATGTTGGAGGATGTTGTGCAAACCACATGCGTAAAGAAAATAATTTACATTTTTCTTTTCTTAGCTTCTGGAACATCAATGATTCCATCCTCCCACTTCTATTGGGCAGAAATTGAGGTATTCTCCTTATGCTCCCTCATCTTCTCCAAAACCCACTGCACAGATCCACACACACACACACACACACACACACACACACACACACACACACACACAATCACACCATTCCCTGCCATTCATATCAGCAGGGAACCAACTTAACTACTTCTTTTCTGACCCAGGGGCCCAAGAACATGCAGAGGCTTTGGTATTAAAAGAGCCCACCAACAATTGACCTTTTCATCTCCAGTCTCACCCTTTCCGTTAACGACTGTCTTTTTTCTTTTTTTGAGACAGGGTCTCACTTTGTTGCTCAGGCTAGAGTGAGTGCAGTGGTGTGAATGGCCATCTTTAAGCTTGCTTTTCTCTGTTTCTTTGCTCCATTTTATCCCTTTATCCCTCTCACAATGCCTAGTATATAGTAGACATTCAATAAATAGTTTCGAATGGATAATAGAAAGGCAAGATGCATTGTATATTTAATACCTTAATAATATTCATTACAGAAAAAATGTGTAAAAATATTACCTTGCTTTAAATTTTTTATGAGAGCAGATAGTTCTTAGCAGGTGGGCCCCACCTTCACCTCCACTGCCACATTAGAGCTCCCACAACTTCTGTGTTTTATTCGATTATCTTGGGTGTAGCTCTGGCGGTAAAGAAACTGGATGGATGCCTCACAAATACTGAAGGAGATTTCTAGGTTGGAGGCAGATCTATCTCATGTCTATTATTCCTCCAGGTTCTTTTGCAATTTTCATGACTTCACAATGAAAAAGTTTCCGCAGATTTAAGGCCATAAAGGAAATTTAAAGAATCCCAGGAGACATACTACATACTGTTGGAAAGAAGTAGGGAGAAAATAATCTGAGGGAAATAGAAGATATCCAGAAAACCCAAGTTCATTGCTTCAACTTTCTTTCTAGGTTTAAAACTTCCTTGGAAATTACTGGCTTCTACAAACTTCCAACCAGGAGGGCAGCAGACCTAATTCTCTAATTTTCCAATTTTTGAACCCCTTGCTTACATCATCACTTATATTTGAAACTGTAATAGTCTTCTTCCTTTATTGTCCTCCTGTCCCAAACTACCCATACACCTTTTCTGCCACCAACTCAAATTTTTAGGATTTTTAATGAGTTCACATTGGTTGACATCACTTGTCAATCAGGGTGCTAAAACCTACAAGATTATAGCTATAGATATCCAGGACCCAGAATAAATAACCTTCATGGTTGTGGTATCTAAAGAGCTCAACTTCATGTAGACAGTGATGCTGAGATATTTCCCCTCCTGCTGGTTTCCTAGGAAAGCACTCTAAAGAAATGTGAAAAGGAGGTTTAAACCTTAAGACCTTGTCTTTGCCTGAAAGTCCAGACTCTGGTTAGTCTGGGCCATGGTGATGCACCAGTGGGCTTTCCAGACATGTTCAAAGCAGTGAACCCGGTCCTTCAGAACTTTGATTTGCTTTGGAGACAGGCAGGAACACTCAGTGTGTGTCCAAAGATGAAGAACATCTGATTCTAAAGCTTGAGCATTCTGTATGTGTGTGTGTGTCTACAACCTGAAGGTAGTCTCCAAGACTTCAGGTGAAAGTGATACTCAACCTTTAGTTTGGTGTACTCCACTCATAAATCTTGCTCTCTGCCTGCTTTGACTCCAGACCTCCTTAAGAAATCAGAAAAAGAAGACCAAATTAAACCCAAAGTAGATAAATGTAAAATCAGAAATCAGCTAGATAGAAGAGACAATTAATAGAGAAAATTAGCAAAGCCAAAAGTTTGTTCTTTGAAAAGTGTAATAAACTTGATGAACCTCTAATAAGACTGATAAGAAAAGAGAGAAAATAGAAAACATTAGGAATGAAAGTTATATTAATATAACTATAGATCATCCTGACATTAAAAGACTAATAAGGAAATAGTAACATGAACATTTTATACTAATATATTCAAATTAGATGTGTTTTCAAATTACTTTAAAAGGTAACTTATTAAAGCTAGTACAGTATGAAATAGAAAATCTGAATAACCCTGTGTCTGTTTAAACTTTTGAATCTGTGGTTTAAAAAATCTTCCCATGAGGAAAACTCCAGGTCCATATGGTTTCTCTGGTGAACACTATCAAACATTTAAAGAAGAAATAATATGAATGTCAAGCAAATTTGGAAAATAGAGGAGCCCATTTTGTGAGGCAAGCATTAATTACCCAGATATCAAAATCTGAGAAAAATATTTCAAGCAAAGAAAATTACTAATTGATATTCCTTATGATCACAGACACAAAAATTCTTAATGAAATATTAGAAGGTTGGATCCAGCAATATTTAAAAAGGTTAATACATTGTGATCAAATGGGGTTTTTCCCAGGAATGCAAGATTTTTAATCCAAAAATCAATTAATATATTTCACATATTAACAGAATAGTAGATATAAACCATACAGTCATCTCAATAAGTTCAGAAAAGGTTTTCACAAAATTCAGTAATTCCTGACTCAGCAAATAAGGAATACAAAGTAATTTCTTCTACCTGATGAAAACCATCTCCAAAACACCTATAGTGGCATCATATTTAACACTAAATATTGAAAGCCTTCTATCGTGACTGAGAACAAAGTATGGATTCCCTTTCTTAGCACTTCTATTCAATATTGTGCTGGAGGTCCCTCCTAGCTGTTCTAATGAGGCAAGAAAAGGAAGTAAAAGCTATAAAGCTTGGAAGGGAAAAAGTAAAACCCTCTTTTTCTCATAGACATGATTGCTTACATAGAAAATCTTAAGGAATCTACAAAACAACCACTACAACAAGTAAGTGACTTTAGAAAGGCTGCAAAATACAAGGTCAGTATATAAAAATCAATTGTATTCGTATAGATTAGCAGCAAGTAATTGGGAAATGCAATGAAGAACATAAAATTCTATAAGACAACACCAAAAAACACAAAATACTTAGAGGTGGATCATAGACCTAAACTTGAAATTAAAGCTATAAAGCTTCTAGAAGAAAACACAAGATAGCATAGATAGCATAAATAGAAAGGAAAAAATTGATGAATTAGAATTAAAAACTTTTGCTCATCAAAAATTACCATAGCAAAAATGAAAGGGAAAGACACAGTGGGAGAGACTACTTGCAATGTACATATCTGACAAAGGACTTGTGTCCAGAATAGACTCCTACAAGTCAGTAATAAATAGAAAAACAAACCAATACAAAATAGACAAAACACTTGAGCAGATAGCTCACCAAAGAAGATGTACAGATAGCCAATAAGCACACGAAATCACTCAATACCATTAGTCTTTGGGAAAATGCAAATTAAAATTATAATGAGAATCATTTCACACTTACTAGAATGGCTAAAATTAAAAAGACAGCACCAAATTTTGTTTCTGTTTTATAGATTTAGGGGGTCCAAGTGCAGTTCTGTTACATAGATATATTGCGTAGTGGTGAAGTCTGGGCTTTTTGTGTAACCATCACCCGAATAGTATACATTGTACTCATTAGGTACTTTCTCATCCCTTCCCACCTTTCCAAGTCTCCGGTGTCTATTACTGCACACTCTATGCCCATGTATACACATTATTTAGCCCCTGCTTATAAGTGAGAACATGTGGTATTTGACTTTCTGTTTCTGAGTTATTTTACGTAAGATAATGGCCTCCAATTCCATCCATGTTGCTGCAAGAGACATAATTTCATTCTTGTTTATGGCTGAGTAGTAGTCCATGGTGTGTGTGTGTGTGTGTATCTATCTATCTATCTATCTATCTATCTATCTATCTATCTATCTACCTATCTATCTATATACACACCACATTTTCTTTATCCAGTCATCCGTCAATGGGCACATAGCTTGATTCCATATCTTTGCTATTGTGATAGCACTGTGGTAAACATATGAGTGCAGGT
Organism: Indri indri; assembly: GCA_004363605.1. Classification (NCBI taxonomy): domain Eukaryota; kingdom Metazoa; phylum Chordata; class Mammalia; order Primates; family Indriidae; genus Indri; species Indri indri. The sequence continues at coordinate 52,047 of RJWJ010002953.1, forward strand.
ATCTTTTTGGTATAATCATTCCTTTTCCTTTGGGTAGATCAAATAGTCGTTCTATTTTTAATTCTTTGAGAAATCTCCATACTGTTTCCAGAGAGGTTTTACTAGTTTACATTCCCACCAACAGTGTATAAGCATTCCCATTTTTTTCCTGCATCCTCACCAACATCTATTGTTTTCTGACTTTTTAATCATAGCCATTTTTGCTGCTGTAAGATGGTATCTCATTATGGTTTTAATTTGCATTTCTCTGATGCTGAGCATCAGAATGATGTTGAGCATGTTTTCATATTTGTTGGTCATTTAAACGTTGATGAAGATATGGAGAAGCTTCTGGTGGGGATATAAAATTATACATCATTGGAAAGTATGTTTGCAGTTTCTTTAAAAATTAATCATATACCTATGCCGCAGCCTAAAAATTCTACTTCTAGGTATTTATAAAAAAATATGCCCACAGAAAGACATGTACAAGAATGTTTACTGCCTCAAAGTGGAAAGAAATGTCCATGAACAGGAAGATAAATTGTGGTATGCTACTCAGAAAAAAGAATAAAATATTGATATATGCAGCAAGAAGAGCAAATCATAAAAACATATTGAAAGAAGCCAGACACAAAAGAATACATACTAATTCTAATTATATAAAGTTCTTGAACAGGCAGAATTTATGGGGATAGAACAGAGGTTGCAAAGGGGGTATGCGGTAACTTTGGAGTGGTGGGTATATTGGATCTCTTGATTGGGATAGTGGTTACATGGGTATAGACATTTATCAAAACTTGTTGAATTATATACTTAAGGTTGGGCATTTCATTGTATGTGTATTTTACCTCTATAAAAACCAAACAGCTAAATATACACTGTTATAAAAATTATGTAGGGAGGTTAAAATAAAGATTTGGGCAAAAATTATATATAGTAAAGAACAAACAGATGGGTGGCAATATTATTATCAGATATAGTAGATGCCAGGGCAAAAGCATTACATGAAACATTAAATGAAACAAAGTAATGAATTTTGTATTGATAAAGGTAGAATTCATAAGAAATGTATCTGGAAAACAGCACTGAAAAATATAAACAAAACTATTATAAATACAAGGGGAATTGGAAATGACCACAATAACTGCAAGGAATTTGTAACACAGCTGTCTCAGTAATTGACAAAATAGTGTAAAAAGAAATGAGAATATATAAAATTTTAAAAAAATTAATGATATATATTAAACTCTACAATGTATGAAGAGACATTCTTTCCCAATGTCCACATTAAACATTTACAAAATGTGATTATACAGTGGGCCAGATGAAAAATCTTAATTTCCAAAAGCAGAAAATTTATAGGCCACAATCCCATAAAAATTTGACATTGTTGATTAAAGGTTAACAGATAAAAGCAAAAACACTAAACTCTTAAATATTTCGTTTTATTTTTTATTTTTTTAGAGACAGGGTCTTGCTCTGTCACCTAGGCTGGAATGCATTGGCATGGTCATAGCTCACTGTAACCTTGAACTTCAGGGCTCAAGTGATCCCTCTGCCTCAGCCTCTGTAGCTAGGACTATAGGCACGTATTACCACGCTGGGCTAATTTTTAAAATTTTTTGTAGAGAGGGGGTTTTGCTATGTTGCCCAGGCCGGTTGAACTTCTGGCCTCAAGAGATCCCCCTATCTTGGCCTCTCAAATTGCTGGGATTACAGGCCTGAGCCACCATGCCTGACCTCTTGAAGTTTTTAACAGACACTCTCCTAAATCAGTTTTTGGGGCAAAGAGAAAACGTATACATTAATGACAATGAAAACTATTCCGAAAACTTGAGAGTATGCGCATGGATATAGTGAGTAGAATGGTTACTAGAGGCTGGGGAAGAGAAAGGGGGATGAAAACAAGTTGGTTAAGGGATACAAAAATACAGTTAGAAGGAATAAATTCGTGTATTCAATAGCACAGGAGGGAAATTAGAGTTCATAATTTATTGTATATTTCAAAATAGCTAGAAGAGAAGAATTGTAATGTTCCCAAAGAAAAGATAAATGTTTGAGGTGATGGATATACCAATTACCCTGATTTGATCATTGCACATAGTATAAAAGTATCAAAATAGCACATGTACCCCAAAATATACACAACTATGATACATCAATTTTAAAAATACAGTTCTAAACAAATTCTATTAAAAAAAACCCCTTAAGCGTATGGCCAAAGTGATACTCAGAGCAGATTTGAAGCCTTAAACATATTTTAATATTAAATATGAAAAATGAGAAGAATGAATGAAGAAATTAGAAACAGAACAATAAATACAATTGAGGATGTAGGAGATGGAACCCAACAAAATTAAATGCAAAAATTACAGGATTGGTAAATGTAAAGAATGTGGAATGATAAATCTATTTAGTATGTTGAGAAAAAAAACAAAACCTCTGACAAGGCAAATCAAAGAAGAAAGGAAAACAGACATGACAGTAAGACTAGAAATGGGTGTGAAACCACGGATATTAGGGAGATAAGAGATCAGGAATGAACAAGACACTCAACTTCAAAGGATCTGAAAGTCATGACAAAATGGATGGTTTTCCAAGGAAAAAACAATCAAATTTCCAAAATTAATTAAAGAAGACCTGCATACAAAGGAATCATATAAGAAATTATATAGCTTGTTGAAGATCTATTCTACCCAGAAAATTTTAGACTGATGATTTTTGTGGATAATTCCTGGAAATGTTCAAGGAGCAGATATCTCTTTTATTAAGTAAATATTTTGGATATTAGCAATCTACAGACATCCTCTCAATTCAGTTTTTTTGAAGTAGGCATAATTCTGATACCCAAACCTGACCAAACTAGCATGCTCACACAAACATATATATGCAACTGTGTCAAATCTGGCCTATGAAAGTAGATGTAAATATTCTATAGGAAAATAAAAAATTGATTCCTGCACTATATTAAAAATATTATGTCATAACTATGTAATCTTGGGCTTATTTCAGGAATTTGTATAGTTGAACATAAAATTTAATAATGAAATTCATTACATTAAATGGGCTAAAAGAGGAACAAACATGATGCCAGAAGGCATTTAGTAAAATTTTCTCTCTATTATTAATTTAAAATGCTAATAAGGTAGGACTAGAAGTAGATAAATAGAAGACCATACTATTCATAAGAAACTAAGAATAAACATTTTACTTAATGATGAAACCTTAGGAGCATTCCATTAAAGGTACCATATCACTGAAAATATTTAACATTATTAAGGGATTTCCTAGCCACTGTTTTAAATTAAGATTAAGTATAAATTTGGAAAGGAAGAGACAAAATTATCATCACCTAGAAAATACTTAGAAAAATATAAGGGAATTGAATGAAAAACTTTTAGAGCTAATATGAATTTTTGATAGGCTGTCTTGTTTGTGTGTGTGCGTGTACACACACATACACACATACATATTTACATACGCATATATACATGTATTAATACATATTTACATGTATGTGTGTGTATGATAGCATTCTTAGAAACCAACACAAACCAGCTAGAAAATATAATAGAAAAAAACCCTTTTTCACAATCACAAAAATACAGAAACCTGGGAATAATTTAGCAAGAAATGTGCTGAACTATATGAAGAAAGCAACAACAATTTCTGAGGTACAAGACACTTGAATAAGTAAAGAGACAGACCATATTTCTGGATGAAAAGACTCAAAATTATATGAGTATGAATTCCCTCCAAATTACAAATTAAATTCTAACCAAAATCCCAATGACAGATTTTGGGAATTTGGCAACATGATTCTAGAATTTAGACGGAATCACAAGCATTCAAAAAACCTAATATTTTAAAAAGTAATGAAAGGAGATCTACTCTGTAAGTTATTAAAACATTTTAAAGCTGCAATAATTTGTTCTGCCTAGAACTCGTTTGGAAATAGATAGGCAGATCACAGGAATAGAATTAAAAGTCTAGAAATAGTCACAAGTACATATAACATATTAGCATTTAATAAGGTTGTAAGTTCATTTTAAATTAGGAACAATGCTGTATTATAAAAATTGCATTGGATGAGCACTAGTTATCTTAGAAAAAGCATTTCATGGCCAACAGATACATGAAAAAATGCTCATCACCACTAATTATCAGGGAAATGCAAATTAAAACCACAAGGAAATATAACTTCACACTTGTTAGAATGGCTGTTATCAAAAGATGAAAGATAAGTGTTGGTGAGGATGTGGAGAAAAAGGGAACCCTTGTGTACTGATGGTACAAACGTAGATTAATACCGCCATTATGGAAAACAGTATGGAGGTTCCTTAAAAACTAAAAACAGAAATACCGTATGATCCAGCAATTCCACTTCTGGGTATATATCCAAAGGAATTGAAATCAGTGTGCTGAAGAGATAACTGCACTCCCATGTTTGTTGCAGCATTATTCACGACAGCTAAGATATGGAAGCAACCTAGGTGTCCATCATCCAGATGAATGGATAATGAAAATACGGTACTGTATGTATATGCAATGGAATACTGTTCAGCCTCAAAACAGAAGAAAATTCTGCCATTTGTGATAACATGGATGAACCTGAAGGACATTATGCTAAGTGAAATAAGCCAGGCACAGACAAACAAATACTATATGATCTCAGTTATATGTAGAATCTAAAAAAGGTGAACTCACAGGAGAGTAGAATGTTGGTTACCAGGGGCCTGGGAGAGGGAGATGAATGGGGAAAGGGAAATGTTGATCAAAGGGTACAAAGCTTTAGTTAGGCAGCAGGAATAAGCTTTAGTGACCTGTTACACAGAATGGTGACTATAATAAATGATAGTTTACCTTGTATATTTCAATATTGCTAAAAGAGTAGATTTTAAATGTTTTTACCAGAAAAAATGTTGTATGTGAGGTGATGGATTTATAAATTAGCTTGACTTAATCCTTCCACAATGTAAACATAGATCAAAATATATATTTATGTCCTATAAATATACACAATTAGTATTGGTCAATTAAAAATAAAATAAATTCAATCATGGGAATACTAGTAGATTCAAGCAATGATGCAAAACGTACTTCTTCATAAATCAATAAAGAAGAACTGATTTTGGATGAAAAAAAGAGGGAAAGCATTTTGGAGCTTTCCTTCTCCAACTGCTCTTCACAATGTCAAATTCCTCTAACTCCCAATATCTTTCCCATTCTCTGCAACTGCTTCCGATTCTCTCCATTACCTCTTTGTCCAAAATTTCCTTCAAATTCTTTCTTGGGCCCAGATTTATCTTCTTCCTCATCAACTTTGTGCTTTCTGGATCTGCTTTCCAGCTGCTAAGTCTCTCCCTTTCCAGGATAAGACCCCTCAAGTCTTACTGGTTCCACACCCTTGTCTGCCTTAAATAGCCTCTATTACTGGATTGGACAAAATAATCTTTTTTGAGGCAGATTTGGGGTGGGCTGGGTGAGCGGGGTCACTTCTCACCAGACAACTGCAGGGCTTCCTTTGTGGGTGGAAAAAAGAAGAGGCTGTGAATACTCAGGTGTTGATGTTGGTGCTATCAGTTAAATAAATTGTGGGTTGTTTATGACCTGGAACAAAGTCATTAAAAATTAAACCAAGACAGTGATTTCCAGACCGCTTGGGTGCAATTAAGGTGGCTCAGAGGCTGCCCGAGGAGGACAGAGAGTAGGATGAGCAGGAAGGCCTGGTTTCCTAAACGTGCTTTAATAACCAGAACAATAGTGGTATACTGGGGCCTCACATAAAATTTTGTTCCAGGAAAGATTTCTGATGCTAAAAAGTTTGAAGATCATTTTTTATAAAAATAATTAAATGATAAATATGTTCAATACAAAAGAACTGATTTAAAAAGCAATATGATTTATACATTTAAAAAAAAATACGTGACTACCAAAAGCAAACAGTAATTATATCTGAGTGGTAGGAAGAGAATAGTTTTATTTAGTATGTTTGCTTATCTCTATTTAAAACATTTTATGTTGAAAACATATTGATGTTATTTTTTTTGTATACCTTTTGAGGTATAATTTAGATACAGTAAAACACATAATTGTAAGTGTACAATTTGATGACTTTTCGCATGTATGTAAGACCATGTGACCACCAGCCAGATCAAAATATAGAATATCGTTACCACCCCAGAAAGTTCCCTCATGTCCCATTCCAGTCAGTAGCCCCACTCTGCATATCCCACTACGTAACCACTATTTTGACCTAGTTTAGATTAGCTTTTGCCTGTTTTTAAGTGGAATCATATAGTACGCACCTTTTGGGTCTTATGTTTTTTGCTCAACAAAATATTTCTGAGAGCCATTCACATTGGTGTGTATATTAGTAAGTTTTGAAAAATTTCTGGCTAATATTCCATTTTATAACTATACCACAGTTTGTTTATCCATTATTTTGTTGAACATTTGGGTCATTTACAATGTTCTGCTATTAAGAATACAGTGACTATGAACAATCTTGTATTTATTTATTTATTTTTTTGGTGGACATCTCATTCATTACTCTGGGGCATATACCTAGGAGCAGAATCATAGGATACATGCATCTTTTAACTTTTCAGGATTTTGCCAAAATTCTGTTGGGAGTGGCTGCATAAATTTACATTTCAATTAGCAGTGCTTGAGAGTTACCCATTCTCTTTTTTCTCTCCCACTATAAAGTAAACAAACAAGGCTGACTTTTCCCTATGGGAAGACCAGAACTAAGCCTGGGGGAACTGGGCGAAGCCAAGTCTCATCTGGTCCAGCATCCGATCCCAGGGAAGCATGTAAAGAGCAGCGGCAGGTTGTCAGGTTAGCAATTGTTCTTGAGGGTGGGTGTGTGTCTGGGTGGCCAGCCTGGGAGCAGTGTAGGAGACATTAGACAAGAGGTCAGGTCCCCCTGGCTGACCAGGTGGTTTTCGGGGCTGGATTCCAGTTCCTTCAGGGAATTGGAGGATCGTGGGTAGAAGGGGTGGATCCATGAACCAGCCCTATGCAGAATGCTTAGATGATCCAGGTTTCATCCGATGTTCACACCAGCAGCACTGCTTCTGCTGCTTCACTTTCCTGGGCACACAGGGTAAGAAGCTCTTAATGTGCCACTATACCTGGGCTGCAGGTAGGTCTTGCAGACAGATGAGGCAGAGCTGATACAGACAGAGACAGTACCCCAACCCTAAGTGCGCAGTTGAGCCTAATCCTGGGACACAGTTTGTGTAAGTTTTTTAGGCAGGAAGCTGTCTACGTGCATGGGGGCAGCTGGGTCTATAAATGTGTGAAAGAAGTAGGTGTTGCTTGCCAAGACAAGTGGGAAAGTCTGAACTAAGTAGCTGTTGGTGGGTCCTAATAATGACAATGAAAATGAGGGCGAATTTTCAGATATAACCCCCACACAGGTTACTCACCCTTGGTCAGTTTCATGGTCATAGTCCGGATGCTTAGTCCTCCCTGAATGATTCAGAAATTTGTAACTGATGGCCCAGTTGGCAGGTCAGCTGATTCTGATTCTACTTACAAAATATATCTTGAATCCTTTCACTTCCTTCCAATTTTATCACCATCCCTTGAGTTGAAGTCACCATAATCTATATTCTTTGGTGTATTTCAATAGGCTGTTTACCAGTCTCCCATCAATTTCTGCCCCACTCAAGTTCATTCCATATGACATCTGATTTGTGCACCTGATTGTGTTATTCCCTTTCTCTCACCTACCTTCAAATGTATGTTTCTGAAGTCTCAACAAAAATCATGTTAAAATTTCAGGAGCATACATTTGAAGGTAGATAATGTAGACACTAGAAAACATGCCAGTTTGAGAGTTAGAAGACTCAGGTTCTAATCCTGGAACAGCCTCTAGCTAGCTGTGTGACCAAGCAGTCCTTCCTCTGCTCCCTAGGTTTCAGTTTCCTCATCTGTAAATAAAAGAATTGGACCAAACTAGAAAGTCTCCAAGGGTCACTGTAGGCCTAGCATTCTGTGATACTTCGTATACGTTGTGGGGTTGATTCAGAGGATTTTTCTTCAGTTCTTGCCTAGGATGGAGAGAAATGAAGCCCTGAGATGATATTTGAGTCGGCTCTCCTATCTGTCCTCTCTGAGATGGCTGGCCTCTTTGATGTTTGAGGACAGTTCCCATACATTAAGGAAAACCGTATGAAAATGTTTAAAGAGCATTTCCTCATTTCAGCAGGTGTGCCATGAGGATTGAGAGCTCCTGGCAGCATAGAGGAAGTCTGTGGTGGTTTCACATTGCTGGCGTAGGTTCTTGTCAAGTGATCTCTGCTTTACTGTGTACCTGACCTTAGGGCTGTGCAGATCCTTAAAAGCCACTCAGTGCAGACCTGCTGGTGGAAGGCGAGTCCACAAGTTGCATGAAGTGCTGCTACCATCTTTGTAGGATTCCACTCGAGTGGTGGATGTAGATATATACATTTGTCTAGCTATATTTTTAGATAAGTCTTATGGCATAGAGCTATATCAAACATGTTGTGCAAATGTTAATTTCCTAATTTTGATACTGTACTTTAGTTATGTAAGATGCAAACATTGGTGAACTGTGTGAGGGCTGTGAGGGACCTCTCTGGTCTATCTTTGCAACTTCATGTGAATCTTTAATTGCTTCAAAGGAAAAAGGAAAAAAGTAAGTCTTTCAAGGTGGTTAATAGGATTTTCTAGGGCCGATTCCATAACATCTTACACGACCGTCAGAGTTGGGGCCTTTTTCCCTAAAACAAAATGTAGATTACCTGACAATGCAATGAATTTTCATAATTTTGACTATAAAGTTTGTTTCCAAGGAATTTCCTATGGGAGGCTCAACAGACACACATTAGTGGCCTGTGTGTTTATGTTGTGTTTGATCAGTACCAAGGCCAGCCTTGGCAGTAGCCCTGTGTGTGCTGGTCTTTCTGGATTCTTGGATTCCACACTGTGTCCCACCTTTCTCTTCTCTACTTTAGGCCCCTCAGCCCTCCCTGGCTCTGGGAAGTTCATGCAGATAGAGGGACATGGAATAGCATGGCCAGTGGCCCTCTCAGACCTCTGAGGAGAGTGGGTGGGACAAGATGGATCCCAGTGGTCATTTGGGGATTCAGTCAATCCAGAATCCATTTTTCTCTAGATTGGGGTGTGTGCGTGTGTGTGTGTGTGTGTGTATGTGTATGTGTGTGTGTGTGTGTGTGTGTGTGAGAGAGAGAGAGAGAGAGAGAGAAGGGACAAGGAGGGGATGCTGAAGGTAAGATTGAGAGGTAATACTTGTGATAGGCAGAATAACAGCCCCCCAAAGATGTCCACATACTCTTCCCCAGAACCTGTGACTGTATTAGCTTACATGGCAAGGGGGAATTAAGGTTGCCAATTAGCTGACCTTAAAATAGGAAGATTATCCTGAGTTATTCTGGTGGGCCCAATGTAATCACAAGGAGCTTTAAAAGTAGAAGAGGGAGACAGAAGAGGCGAGTCAAAGAGATGTGGTGACAGAGCAGGGTTGGAGAGGAGCTTGTCCTACTGGCTTTGAAGACAGAGAAAGGGGTTGTGTGTCAAAGAATGTGGGTAGCCTCTGGACACTAGAAAAGTCAAGTCATTGAATCTCTCCAAAGCTTCCAGAAGGGAATGCAGCCCTACTGACACCTTGATTTTAGACCCATGTTGGGTTTCTGATCTATAGAACTATAAAATAATGTATTTATGTTGTTTTGAGCTACTGGATTTGTAATTATTTGTTATAGCACAACAGAATACTGATATAAGACTCACACGATAGAAAACTAATACTGCAGTGTATAAGGTTTCAGGGTAAGAATTGACTGAGGGAGGCCTGAGGCTCAGGAATTAGAGAAAAGTGTCCTGGGGCTGAATGGAGTAAAATCCAAGGTGGGGGATAGTGGCTGGGAAGGATAAGAAGCCTGAGGTTCAAGGGACAAGGTTTAGGGAGAGGGCAGTGCTGTACCAGGGGGGATTGCATTAAGAATCAGGATAAGAGAGGTGCACTCAGTTTAAGCAGTCAGAGAAGCAGTTTTGGTGATTTGGCGTGTATGGGTAGTAGCGTAGAGGTGAGACTGGGATAGGTGGAAACAGTGAGTTTGTATTAGGCTGGGGGACAGTGCAAGGAGGTGGAGAGAGCACAGGGCTAGGAATTAAGAGGTCTGGATTTTAGTCATTTTGCTATCTGAGTTGTTTGACGTGGGTAACTCTAAAATTCCTGGTCCTCAGTTTTCCCATATGTAAAGTAAGGGGTTGCTTTCCAGATGGAAATAAAATTACGTGACTTGGTGAAGGACCTTAATAAGTTCTTTAGCTGTGGTTATAGCATTTCAGCTCCCTGTGTCACTAAGTCAACATCTTGGGCACAGATCAAACTAGTGCATGTGATGACAATGGAATATGGTTTCCCCCTTAGCAGAATGACTTTGCTCCACTCGTGAGCATTCATCATATTGCTTAAATGTGGGAGTAATGACCACGGCAGACACAAGCCTCCCAGTGATTGAGATATTTTATATTTGCAGAGTTCTATGTATATGATGCTTTTCATGGGGCAGTTCAAAGTCTTCACAAACTGCCCTTTCTGATTCTTTTTGGGGTAAACAGGTAGTAACTATTTTGTAGTTGGCCAAACAGAGAAACACAGGGCTATGGATCCTCAAATCTCTCAATTCTTAAGCATTAAATATTCTAGAATCCCGAAATACTAAATTCAGTAAAAATGTCTTTGCATTCTGTTTGATTTTGTACACTTTTCAGTTTCTCACAAACCTTTTACTGACAGAGCATCGTAGCATCTGCCAGTGATAGGGCCACCAGAGGGTTTGGCAGCTTGTGGGTGGGAGTTTCAGGGTTTGGGGACTTGGCGGCAGTTAGATTGGGCTGTTGGTGTGGGAGGATGAAACTGTGTATTGATGATGGTCTTTGCTTTTCCTAAATCACAATTGCATCATATGAGATAGCTGAATTTATGTTGAGCTTTACAAAAGCCTCCTGGGAAAAGGGCAAAACTGGTTTTAGTGCGTAAGAAATTTATTTATGGCAATTATGGTATCAAACTGAGACTGGGGACTGTTGAGAATCTGGACCGTTTTCTAGTGGAGGAAAAAAAAATCCATTTTACTTTTATAAGCAGGAAACATAGTTGAATCACTTTGTAGTTAAAGTGATTTTTGAAAGTCTTATTGTCCTTTTCTTTGGGTAGCAGGTAGGATATTCTTGTCATACTAATTCCTAATTTGAATAAGGATGAATTTTGGAAAGAAATATGAACAACAACAACAACAACAACAAAGAATAAGGATGAGCAGAAAGAAAATGGCCAGCTCCATGGGAGGTAGTTTGAGGCTGTCAGGCATGGTTGGCCAGGTTTCTCATGACTCATCTGCACAGCAGAGCGGTATGGCTGGTTCTCCTGGAAACACCGGGTCACAGCTTTCTGCAGTATTAAGATGACTCACAAGGAAGGGGGCTGTAGGTCCCAACTTAGGTTTATCTGTCATGCATAAATGTGACTTATTTCTTTGATTCGATTTCATTTTTTAACTTGTGGTATCCCGATTTCTAGTGATAGAATGTCATGGAACGGAAATTGTATTGAGTGATTGTTTTTTTTTTTTTTTAAACGAGATTAGAAAACTAGAGTGTACCTCCACCATACTTGCGTATTGTCCTCTAAAATGGGTTACTTTTGATAAGGTTTTGAAAAGAATTCTCCCACTCTAGTGCACTATAATGTAACCTATCTATTGACAACTTAGTTGGAATATATTAAGGACTTAATTATTTTTTCCCCATCTCTTCTTTCTACTAAAATTTGTAGAATCTTCTTTTCCTTTCCTTTAATGGCATCTTAAGTAGGTACCAAAACATTCTGATCATTTAATTTTTTTTTACTTTTGAGGTACAATCGACGCACAATAAACTGCACATATTTAAAGGATATAACTTGATGAATTTGGAATAGGCATACGGCTGTGAAACCAGCACTACAATCAAGATAATGAACATTTCCATCACCCCCTAGAAGTTTTCTGGTGCCATTTTGTAATCCTTTCTTCCTTCCAACCCTTTCCCCAGACCGCCGATATGCTTTCTGTCGCTGTAGTTTGCATTTCTAGAATTTCGTAGAAATTGAATCATACAGCATGTACTCTTTTTAAAATCTGGCTTCTCTCATTTACTATAATGATTTTGAGATCAATTCTCATAGTTGTGTATGTCAATAGTTCATTTCTTTTTTAAAAAATGTTTATAGTACTTTATCGAAACTAATAAAACTATTGGTTTTGATTAATTTTTTGCATAGAAGACACCCATTCATAGATTCATTTTACAAATATTAATTGAGTGCCAAGCACTTTTTTAAACGACTTTATTTTTTTGTCCTTCCCCCACCCCCGCCATGTACAACCTCCCCCATTAACAACATCCCCCACCAGACTGGTACATTTGTTACAACTGATGAAACTGCATTGACACATCATAACCAAAAGTCCATAGTTTCCATTAAGGTTTCTTGGCGTTGTACATTCTGTGGGTTTGGACAAATATAAAATGGCATTTTATCTATCCATATAGTATCCTATGGAGTGTTTTCACTGCTCTAAAAACTCTCGTGTTCCACCTGTTCATCCCTCCCTCCTCCCTAACCCTCAGCAACCACTGACATCCTGATCATTTTTCATGACTAAAGCTTAATCCAGCATAGTCTAAAATTCCAATCTCCTATTCAGTTTAAAACTCTTCCCTTAACCCATTGCTCAAAGGACCCAAAAAGTGGGTTAGAGGGGTCAGAGGGAGGGAGAGGGACTACATCTAAGTTACTTCTCCTCCTCTTCTCTCCGTACATGCAGATCATCCAGGATTGGGGCAGGAGGGTGCTTGGATAGAGGAGGTAACAATAGTCTTACATGCTTAGCCACCTGCCAGCTGTGGGAAGGCGCCCTTGGTCTTACTCTGGTCACTCTGGTTCTGTCTGCTTCTGGTGGCATCTAGTCATGTAATGATGATCTTCATATGATGGTTTCTTGTTCAGGTCAACCTGGCCCCCTCTATCAATAAAGGCTTCCTTAGAGAGGGGCATCTCTACTATGGTCCATACCTCCAGTCCCCTCTCTGGTAGGGTGTCAACTCATTTGTCCTGGCTATCTGGGCAGCCCTTTTTGTCCCTACATTCCTCCTCTGCTCTGTAGTCCTTTCTGTGGACTTATGGAAACTGCTGAGATTTTCTTCCACCCATTCAGTCATGAAGCCAAGGTGGAGATGCCACGTGACCCTTTCTTCCCAGGATTACGATTCTATACTCCTTCTTTGATGTGCTGCTGCAAGGCTACTCCAATAAGCCTCTTTCAGAAATCTACAGTGAAAACAGGCACATGTCTCTGTGTCCAAGCGTATGCCCCATCTTCAGGCCAAGGCTTCCCTAGAACTCTCTCACCAGGCTCCACTCTGCTCACCTCACTGGGCAGTGAGATGCCAGTGGTCTCCCTGTCTTATAGCCACCCCCAACTCTGCAAGGCATTCTCTTGGAGGAGCACATCCCCATACCCCCAACAAACTTGGCTTTGTGGGACAGGGGAAAAAAGATTTCTCCACTATAAACACTGTACTCTCTGCAAGGCTGGAGATTCTGATCACTTTCCTCTTCTTCCCTGGGCTTCTTACGCGGACTATATGCCTTGGGTTGATGGCTTTCAATGATAGGGTTGGTTTGCCTACCAATAAGCCCTGAGGGAACATATCTGTTCCTTTAGATATGGAGACTTAGTGCCTGTAGATTTCATCTATAGACTCTTGTGCCAGTTCTGGGGCCATAGAAAAAGCTCCACTTAATATCCTGGAATGCTAATATCTGGCTTTATATTTGACTGTGTTCTCCTATCCACAAGTGGTCTTTCTGTGTTATAAGATGGTATGACTTTTTTTGTTTGTTTTTGTTTTAATCTGTCAATTCCTATTCCTAGAAAAGCCATAGAAAATGATGGTTTATTAAAAAATAATATAAGGCTCTGTTTACTTCAGTACTGACTTATTTCCCAGGAAATATTTAATTTCCCTAGCTAGATGCTATAAATATAGTAGGACTTTATATTTACATTGTTTATTATAATAGAGATTTATTCTGTAAGTCAAATCATGGCCTTCAGATGTGTTCTATGTAATCAAAGCCCCTTAGTGCTCAGGGAGGCAGTAGGGAATACTTTGGAGTCAAATCAACTTGGGCTGGAATCAGTAGCTGTGTGAAGTTGGGCAAGTCACTTAACATATTCTTCGTACGTAAAATAAAAATAATAGTACCTACTCATTTCAGAGGGTTGTGAGGACTTAGTTGAATAATGCATGTAAAGCTTTTAACATGATGCCTGGGTTATAGAGAGGATGCAATACGTTTAGCTACTTTTGTTATCTCTATGGAATAATGCCATACTACCATTTGAATAGGAACATATCAAACTGGGCTGGGGAGGCCAAGACTGGGTATTCTACTAGAAAGAAGGAGCATATATTATGGAAGCAGAAAAAGGAGTCAAGTTCAGGACAGACAGCAGAGGTTAGGAACTCCACCTGAAAGACTGGGAGATACAAGATCAAGGATTAAGGTCAAAGAGTATCAGTGACTGAAAACTAGGTATAGCATGGCAAGGATAAACCTTGATAGTTATGGATTTGAAAGGTAAGGTCCAGAACACATTTCAGAGGGTGGGCAACCTGGGATTGTACATTGAAACAAACAAGGACTTCTGACATCAGTGCTGTTAGGAGTATGAGAGAAGGTAATTAATTCCCTATGGCATTTCTCCTTTTGCCAGAAGGAATCCTTACATATTTTTTCCTTATGATCAACAAGTCTCATTTCTTCTGTTTCTTTTCTAATAAATCTGGTAGGGGTGAGATAGAATTGAGTATTCTTTTAAAAAATTATTGCAAATTAGACAGGCAAAAAATTTTATTCATATTTTTATTTTTTGATCATAAGTAGCATTTAATACTTTCCAATATATTTGCTAGATGTTTACATTTCTCCTTTTGTGACTTATTTACTTATGTCTTTTATAACTTGTTTACTGAAATTTTAGGATTTTTCTTAATAATCTGTGCATTCTCTGGATATATTGACTTTATGTCAGTGAGATTTGCTGTATTTTTTTCCCTTTTATGTTTGCCTTTTAATTTTTGATTTTGCATTTTTAGGGCAAATAGAACTTTATAGTGTTACATAGTTAGATGAATCAATATTTTACTTTAAAAAACCTTCCATGCCTTTTAGAATGACTTCTATGACTTTTGTTCTATTGCACATAATTCTTTATATTTTCCTATGTACATTACAAAGTTTGATTTTTCATATGTAACTGTTATCCATCTGAAATCTACTTATTATTTGCAGATATAGTACAAATTTATCACAGCATTGTTTATTGCATATTACTTCCCTTCTGCACTGATTTGTGATCCTTCTTTATCATCTATTTTTTTTTTTTTTTTTTGAGACAGAGTCTCACTCTCTTGCCTGGGGCGAGTGCGGTGGCGTCAGCCTAGCTCACAGCAACCTCAAACTCCTGGGCTCGAGCAATCCTACTGCCTCAGCCTCCCGAGTAGCTGGGACTACAGGCATGCGCTGCCATGCCCGGCTAATTTTTTTCTATATATATTTTTAGCTGTCCAATTAATTTCTTTCTATTTTTGGTAGAGACGGGGTCTCGCTCTTGCTCAGGCTGGTCTCGAACTCCTGAGCTCAGGACGATCCTCCCGTCTTGGCCTCCCAGAGTGCTAGGATTACAGGCGTGAGCCACCGCGCCCGGCCTTTCTTTATCATCTATTAAACTCTTATGTATAGTAAGCACTGTTTATATATAACTTCTGTTATTGATTTCAAGAGCATCAATGGGATTTTTTTTTTTTTTTGCCTCGTAGTGATTTTGGGTGTGGAAATGTGAATACTGAGCTTCGGGGTTGTACATTTACCTAAGGCATCTCTTTGGATATAATGCTTATCCCATGTTAGTATAAATTCAGTTTTCAAAATGTAATTATCAAGTGATGCCATAGCTCATTCAAAATTATTTATAAATATTAGTCTTTCCACATATGGCCAAAACTCAGTATCATTGGTGTTAACAAGAAACAATGCATATCGTGTTCAGTTTCATTAGCAGGGAAAGGTGAATTAAAAAAGAAAATCTGCTTCTATACCATTTGTAGAGCCATTAGTTGTTATTATGTCATATTTATTCTCATGAGTAATGCCCTTCTACACTACCCTTCCAACAGGCTGGTGGCTGTTAATTCAGCAAATTTAATTTTCCAAGTGAAGAAAGTTGCCCTTGCATCAAGCTCATGAATATAATTCCTGTTGGTGGATATAATTCTTCCATTATAAGCTTCATCCATCATGCCACGGCAAGCGGCCAGAGCTGTGAGCTTGAACATAGCAAAGACTCGTAAGGATTCCTCTTGCTTAATTTCACTAACAGATTTTATTTCTTCCCTTTAACAGTGCAATGTCTGTCTACATAGAGAACTGTATTTAGATGGTAGATATTTTCAGTATTAAACCATTTCAGATCTGTTTTAGAATAAATACTTTAGTTGGTATCATCCTCTAGGTATTATTCATCAATCAGCCTTGTGCATTGGAGCATGCTCATCTGTGGACAAATGTCCCACTTGTCCAATGATACTTGATCTGAGTTTTGTAACTGTTAGATGTTAGATCATGCCTGGGAGTTCAGGCTCATGGAGGCATGCTCTGAGACTATCACAACTTTCTTGGGATTTGGCCATCCTATCCATTTTCTATCTCCATGTTGATTCTCGGTCTCTTACAAGTAAGGGATCCAAAGAAACACAGTTATTCTGTTTGTTGCTATGAGTAAAACATCAGCATTTAGTCGGTGGTTTCTTAAATTTTCTCTGAGCAAAGAGGCAATGAATCTTCTACTAGCTCCTTAGGTTCCTGGTGTGATATGCACTGATTTTTCTGGACTTGGCTAACTCACCAAACCATTGTGCCTTCTCGTTCCATCCACAGAAGCAGGAATACCCAATGGGTTAGGAAATCTTTTTAGAGGCTTGATTCATGGATTGTTTAGATAAAAGGTATTTATTGGAGTTTGCATCTGCAGATTTGTTGAGTTATGGAAAGAGCAACAGAATATTTCAAAATGAAGTTTAGGTATCACACAGAATTTGCAGTTGAAGAGACAGAGCTGTTTGAGCCTTCAGGGATTTAAGGAAAAATAGGCACATATTTCCAGAGCTTTGGCATTTTCTAGGACTCATGGAGAAGAGAGGTTTTTATGACCTTATCTATGCATCAGAGGTTTCTTTAGTAGGTTCAGAACAGGATGGAGGAAATAAATAGAACCTGTTCCAAAGCCTAGTAACATGTGGATCACAGGCTGAGCAGCAGCGTCAAAACGACCCAGGAAGGATGGTTCCCAGCCCTGGGAGATGTAACTGTGATTGGGCTCCTTGGCCCTGGTAAAGAAATGACCAGAAGAGTAGGTATGCAAGTAAGAAGAGGACTGGACACAGCTGAAGCATCACTTCATAATTCAGATCTTGCAATTATAGTTGATTCTGGTAAGGGAGAGTTTTGTTCTGTTGGTTGTTCCTTTGGCCTTAGGTAAGGGCTTCCTTGACATTATATTTCACTGGAGGGGTGATCAGCTGAAGCTGAGAGGATCAGGTCTTAATGGTGCCCAGTCTCAAGAGAGAAGCGGTAGGGATGGGAACCCAGGATTGGAGCCTGGGGAATGGAAGGTTTGAAGTAGTAAGAAATTCCAGTGTTTAGATCAGAGAGGGACAACCAGATATATGAGTCAAGCAGGGTCATGCCTCATAGGTACAGGGCACTAGCAATAAGGAGCCAGGATTTTGGGAAACAGGAATTTTGTTCGAGATTTTAATTTTCAGAAAAAAAGAATATTATATATACAATAATATCAAATAACATATAACCCCAAAGATTCCTTCCTCTACTTGATAATTTAAAATAAAATTTGGCCCCTGGAAGGTTTCAGTATTAATAATACAGATTAAAAACTAAAAAATACATTATCAGTGCATATTTGTGAATATTCCCTGCAAATTTCACTCAAGTTATAAGTATGTATATATTATATACTTAATATAAGTACATATCTTAAGATCTCTCTCTTTCTCTCTAGAGAGATAGAAAGAGTGAGAGAGAATGGACTCCTGCTACTCTGGAAATTAAGATATATATACATATATATATATAAATATAAATTATATATGTAAAATATTACAAAATTAGCTTCATTCCTTTCCTGATGGTGTGCTTTTATTTTTGGCTTGCTATTTGCAATAAGTGACTCAGAAACGGAAGTGAAAAATCATTTTACAGTGTGAGTAGAGATTTTTTTTTTTTCTGTTAGGGTTGTTGTAATTCTTACATAATATGAGTACAAACCTCTGAATGTTTATTAGATGTCTGGTGCTGGGTTCCTGTGTAAAACAACAATACCAGCCCCCTAACTTCCATGCCTCTCTAATTATACCTAAACTTGTTTAAGATCATCCAGTACAATGATTCATCACTCCAAGGTGCTCTGCTAATGCTACATTGTTACAAGACTATTGTTCCCTGTTGAATATATTTATTTTGAGCTTTTGTTAATTTTTTTATTTTTAAAATAAGCTCCAGATCTCTATCTGTACTTATTATGTAAGAAATAATAAACACTTGAATGCATTTATCTACTTTTAAAAAGTTACTTCTTATGATAGAAACAGAAGGCTATTGCATTCTTAGAAATATCTGTTTAGATTTATTGCTGTCATTATCAGCAGCATCATAATTCTCACCATCATCATCATCACCACCATCCATTAGTATTGGTTAGTACTGGTTGCTAACCATTTAGTTCAGGGATTATTGTTAAGTTCTAGTAGCATTTATAAATAGTACATATTAAATAATGGAGTCCCTGCCTTTAGAAAAAGAAAAATGAGTAATGGGCAAAATTATAGGCAGTTCCTAAATCTCAAATGGGTTGGTTACTATTTTTGTTTGTAAGGCAGATTGTGTGAACTTGGAGCCCCTTTTGTTGATTGATAGGTAAACAATGTGATATATGGTCTATATGTACCAGTTTTTCTCCCAAAAATCCACTCAAGAGCTGAAACTCTTTGTGTTTAACTCTGTGATAGAGTATCAGAGTCTATTGGTAAAAATTTATCAAGACTCAACACAGAGTCTTCCACTAGAGTTGGTGGAGAGTGATTTTTCCCTATCTGCCATCCTCACCTACACCCCCAAGCAAGACATGAAGACATTTATGCCCACTGTTACGGGTTAAATTGTGTTCCTGCAAAATATTAATAAATGTTGAAATCCTAACCCTACATACTTGTAAATGTGACCTTATTTGGAAATAGGGTCTTTGTAGAGGCAATCAACTTAAGACAAGATTATATTGGATTAGGGTGGGGCCTGGCCCAATGACTGGTGTCCTCCCAACAGGAGGGAAATTTGGACACACAGACGAGGAGAATGCTATGTGACAACAGGAGCAGAGATTGGGGTGATGCGTCTACAAGTCAAGGAACACCAAGGATTGCTGGCAACCACCAGAAGCTAGGAAGGGGCAAGGAAGAATCCTCCCCAAGAACCTTCACAGAGAGCATGATTCTGTTGATACCTTGATTTTAAACCTCTAACCTCGAGAACTGTGAGATATAAATTTCTGTTTTTTAAGCCACCCAAGTTTATGGTAATTTGTTATGACAGTCCAAGGAAACTAACACATCTTTGAAGTAAACAAAATTTGACCATTAGAAATTTTTCATGTTTGTATCTGCTCCATGATAACTCGGGGAGTGAACTTATTACTAAAGGAAAACCAGGCATACTTAAGTTTGATATGTGGTTTAGTTTGCCATCTTATGACACAATTGTGGTGGTAATATTTAAATGATTATATTGTTAGTGCTTTTTAATATAAATCCTTTACATCAATGAAAATTTTAAGATATATGATGACACATAGTGATTCCTACAATTTGTAGAATTACTATGACAAGACATGAATATATGAAAAAAACTAAAGACTGTGTACGACAGAAACCTGTACATGTCAATCCTTGCTTTAAGTAGAGAACACATAGTAAATAAAAATAAATTAGATATACTTAGAGTTTTAAAAGAAGATTCTTCTGTTTACTATTCTTCTATTATTTTTTCCAATTGAAACTTGGCTTAACTCTAAATTTCCAGAGTAGCAGGAGTCCATTAAATCTTGAGGGTTCCCCCTCCCTCCAAAATGGTCCAAGAATCCAAGGACCTTAATGAATTCAAAAAGGCTAGTCATCTTTCCAAATACCTTACAGAGGAAGAAAGAGAGAGAAAGAATTGGAAAATTTGACCAGCCTTCTCTTGGGTCCCAATTTTTAGATGCCATTGTTTCTAACATCTGCAAGTTATTGGTAATAATAGGTCCTCGTGTTCTGATGCATCCTTTTTTACTCCTGCAGCCATTTCTGGTCAATGACCAATTGTTGTGTTTCCCACTTGGATGAAAGCCCTTTAGTTCACACTCATATCTGTTAAGAGGATGGACTTTAAAGTCTGACAGTCCCGAGTCTCAGATCTGTCACTTACTAGCTGTGTGACCTTGGGAAGTTACTTAAGTTCATTAGGTCTCTGGTTTCAGCACGGTAAAATGGGTATACTATTGTATCTTCCTCATAGACTGGTTGTAAGAATTAAATGAGAAAATGCACATAAAATACTTAGAAAAAGCCTGGCACATAGTAATATTTATAATAGTGAAACAGTGAGGGTTGTATCTATATTTTCAAAGAGATTTAATGATGTGGGGGAAAAGCCTACGATATAATTTTAAGGGTGAAGAGAAATAAAATTGTATATGTAGTGTAATTTTTAATATGACAAAGAGAATGGTGCTCCCCAAACATTCCATTTTAGCTCCTTAACGTTTTCCAGCCCCCTCCCCACACCTGTAATTATGCAACTAGGTCTGTACAGTGGGCTGTGGTGAAAGTTAAGTGTGTCATTTGTGGGCTGCAGTATGGAAGAACTATTGTGAGACCGTTAGGCTGTTGCTTTGTCTCTTAAGTGACCCAAGAGGTCACATGTTCCAGATGCAGCTACAAGGTGGTAGAATTTCCATCAGCCTGGTCCTTGATGAACTAAGCCCTCTGATAACACATGATGGACAGGTAGCATGAGTAAGAATAAACCTTTGTAGAGTCAGGCAACTGGGATTTGGGGATTAACATGTTGCCACAGCAAAATCTGGCCTACCCTGACCGGTACCTTTATTTTCATAAAATTATGTATAAAAAGATTTGAAGACCACCAAAATTATAATAATAGTTATTGTTGGATAGTGTGATTGTGGATGTTTTTTAATTTTCTTTTAAAATCTTTTCTGTATTAAAAATATTTTTAAAGGGAGGCAGTGATGTGCTTAGTTCATTTAAGAAAAATTTTGATCAAAACTGGTTAAATTACCTTCCGAAAGGGTAAGCTTTAGCTATTTAGAGACTATTTCTTAATGAGAATTACTTCACTTTCTAGCACTGACAACTTAATGAGGATTTAGTGTAGATGAGGGGTTGGCAGGCTATAGGCTGTGGGCCAAGACTGGCCTGCAGCCCGTTTTTTAAGGTAAAGTTTTATTGGAACACGACCACACTGATTCATTTACGTATTGTCTGTGGCTGCGGCCCCCAACCCCGGGGGCCACTGACCTGTGGCCTCTCGGAAACTGGGCCGCACAGCAGGAGGTGAGCGGCGGGCAAGCAAGCGAAGCTTCATCTGTGTGTACGGCGCTCCCTGTCGCTGGCATCACCCCATAAGCTCCGCGTCCTCTCACATCAGCTGCGCATTAGATTCGCCGCAACTCCGAACCCTGCTGTAAACTGCGCATGCGAGGGACCTAGGTTGCGGGTCCTCAGGAGAATCTAATGCCTGCTGATCTGAGGTGGCGCTGAGGCGGTGGTGCTAGTGCTGGGGAACGGCTGCAAACACAGATTATCGTTAGCAGAGATGTTTGACTGCACAATAAATGTAATGCGCTTGAATCATCCGAAGCCATCCCTCCCCTTAGCCCCTCACCCTCCATCCTGTGGAGAAATTGTTCTCACCGAAACTGGTCCCTAGTGCCAAAAAGGTTGGGGACCGCTAGTCTGTGGTATTTTAATGAGCACATGAGCCACACGACCTAAAATATTTACTATCCAGCCCTTTTCAGAAGAATGTTTCCAACCCTTGGTGTAGATTGTGAACTCTGAGCAGGGCCAGGGCTAGGATGAGGAGAGTTAGGCACTGGCCTAGTATGTCGGACACGGTCCTCCAGAGACAGAACCAACATGATTTCTTTCTTTCTTTACTATTTATAGGAATTGGCTTACGTGACTATGGAGGTTGAGAAGTCCCAAGATCTGCAGTCGGCAAGCTGGACAGTCGATACGCCAGGAGAGTCAATGGCGTATAGTTCCAGTCAGGTCTGAAGGCCTGAGAGGCAGCAGAGTCATGGTGTAAGTTCCAGTCCAAGTCCAAGTCTGAAAGTAGAAGACTGATGTCCCAGCTTAAAGACAGTCAGGCAGAGAGAGAATTCGCCCTCACGCGGCCTTTTGTTCTGTTCAGGCCCTCTGTGGATGAGGCCCACCCACATTAGGGAGGGAAATTTGCTTTCCTCAGTCTACAAATTTAAATGCTAATCTTTTCCAGAAATGCCCGCTCAGACACACCCAGAAACAGTGTTTAACCAGATATTTCGTAGGCATCTCATAGCCCAGTCAAGTTGACACATAAAATTTACTGTCACACCTAGAGTGTAAACTTTAAAAGGGTCCTGAAAACTCAGTAATCAATGTTAAATAACATTTTAATACAATATTAAAAAATATTAATGCAAAAATCCACGGTGAACAAAATGTCAAAATTTTAAATAAAGATAGGATCAGTAATAGTACCTTGCGAAGCCATATTGGAACCTGAGGCTACTAATCTTGTCTTTGTTTAGAATTTTGATTTTTTTGCTCATCTTGTAAGGCACAAAAGTGCCCTAAATTCCCTAGTACAATACTTAACATATAGTGGACCTGCTTAAGTTTTTTTCATCGATTATGAATTTGTTAGCCCATGATACTGCAGAAGGGGAATTAGAAAAATCTATGAGTGGGAGCAGTTTGACCCAGTTGTTCTGGTAGAAGGTAGAACTTTCTAACCCTAAATTTATATATAATACTAAGTCTATTCAGCAGTTTGTCTATTCACCAACAAATATTGGTGATGGATTTTGTCTTAGTACTAGATCTGTGGGCACCATCCTTATTTATTTGACTGTTTTAAGGTGGTGTTTTTGGATTTATTATACTTTAAGTATAATTTTGAACATAATTTTTTGAAATTTAGATTTTCTGTAGAGGCTTGTTTGTACAATCTAAATACTTGCTGTATTACTTTTTAGCCAACTATTTCTGGCTTCCTCTCCCATTTCTTAGTTGATGTTATTCATCAGATAGACTAATCTCATCCTCTCCTTCCAGGCTCTTGTAATATCTCCATTATGACTGGAAGATGGAATGTTCATTCCAAAGTCAAATTTGTTGGGATTCTAAGTCACATTTTTCAGAGTTCAAAGGTTCATATAGTATACAAACTTGAACTTTACTCAATTATATGATATTTGGATATAGCTGCTCCCAAGGAATGAACATAATATAATTTACTCCTTGGCACAGAGACCCATGTTGGTCAGTACAGAGACTTGGATGAGAATAAGAAGTATTTACCTTTGTCTTCCAAAGGTAAGACAAAGGTACTCTCTCTGGGAGAGAGAGGTAAATTTTGGTAAAGTTTGGGAAAGAAAGCACTGTATAACTGGATGCTGACGTTACGTAACTGTCTTTAGGCAAAACATTTTCTTTTTTTAAAATTAAATTTAATTATATATATTTATATATATATTATTTCAGAATATTATGGGGTACAAATGTTTAGGTTACATATATTGCCTTTGCCCCACCTGACTCAGAGCTACAAGCGTGCCCATCCCCCAGACATTGTGCGCTGCACCCATTAGGTGTGACTATAACCATCCCCTCCTCCCCCATATTTTTAGACAGGATCTTGCTCTGTTGTCCCGCTAGAGTGCAGTGGCATCATCATAGCTCACTGCAGCCTCAAAATCCTGGGCTCAAGGGATCCTCCTGCCGCAGCCTCCCAAAGTACTAGGATTACAAGTATGAGTTACCATGCCCGGCCAAAGAAAACATTTTATTTTATTTCTATTTTTTTTAATTTCAAAATATTATGGGGGTACAAATGGTTTTGGTTACATGTTCAATTTTGTTATGCTTGAGTCAGGGTTATAAGTGTGCCCATCACCCAGATAGTGTTCATTGTGCCTGTTAGGTAGGTTTTCACCTGCCCCCTCCTCTTCCTTCCCCATTTCCCCACCCCCTTGTCCCTACAGAGAAAACATTGTAAAGAGAGTATAATAAATGTAGAAATGGAAAACACAATTATACATTTAATTTGACATTGAAAATCAAAATAAATGTGTCCAAATGCAAAAAGAAAATTGCTCATGAAGTTCTGATAAACGTAAAAATATTAATAGTTTAGTCTGAATTATACTTAAAATGTTAGCTGGCTTTTTGTTAGATGTCTTCTATAATATTACGCAAAAGTAAAAGTAGAAGTAAAATTTGTGTTCTTCATGTAGGGAAACAGAGGGAGACCAAGAAATGTTCTCTTTCCTCACCTCAGTTCTTTGATGTCGCTTGGGCAGGAGGAGTGGAGTGGTGGGAGAGAGAGAGAGGGAAAACCCAGAAGTGATGTTTGAGGAGAGAAAGAAGAGAAAACGAGAGGAAGATATTAAAGGAGAACTGTGGAGTGGTGAGGGAGAAGAGGGCAGAAAGAGGTTGTGAAGAAGGAACCAGAGCCAGGAGTCTGTCTGTAAAAGCTCTGTTTTGAGTACTAGCTGGAGATAATATGAAGGAGACAGAGAGTAAACAATTTTTGGTGGTGGAGACTCATCTGATTTGTTATTTACTCTACAGGTGCCCTACAAGTTTGTTGCATAAAGAGGTGGAGTGATTTGGATCTGGTGCCACTGCGATGATTTCTTCTGAAGGTACTAATCTTCTGAGGTTTAATAAAATCCCTTCCCTTTGCTTTCCCTGTCCCTACAATAAAGTGAACTAAGAAGAGCTAAAACATTTATCAAGTGCAAATGGCAAAATTTATGAGGAAGTTGCCTGAGAAGTAAGGCCTCTAAGTCTTCATTTATTCCCACTATCCTAGTTTTCCTGTTATTTTTTCAGTTTTTTATTTGGATGAGGACTGCCTGTAGCATGTTCTCCAGCATGTAGAAAAATGAAAGAGTTTTTTCTGAAGAAAAGTTCACTGCTCTGTTAAACTTTACCTTGAGGAATTGGTATCCTAACTTTTCTCTATTTTTTTTAATGAATTTTTGAGAGAAAACTTGAAGGTTTTCTGCATAAGCAATTTTCTAACATTATATACCTGAGTCATGTGGAGAGACTGTTTCTGCTGTTGACAATAATTGTCTTCTCTCTGGAGAAAGTAAAAAGATACAGTATTTCTTAGAATCTCCCACAACATCTAGTCATGTGCCTTATATACAGAGGGTTCTCAGTAAAAATTCATAAAATTATTAATTTAACGTCTTTGCTGACAATGATATATATTATAGATAATGGCATTTTTTCCATCTAATTATGAGAACTGTGGGCTCTTAAGCCAACTTGTGTATCTGCTATATTTTATATCTGAATTATACTGCTGGTTTTATCTTTTTAATTTGATTTGTATCTTTATCAAACCAATATAAATGCACGGTCAACAAATTCAAGCAGGCCGGGCACAGTGGCTCGCACCTGTAATCCTAGCATTCTGGGAGGCCGAGGCGGGAGGATTGCTCAAGGTCAGGAGTTCAAGACCAGCCTGAGCAAGAGTGAGACCCCGTCTCTACTAAAAATAGAAAGAAATTGGCTGGACAACTAAAAATATATAGAAAAAATTAGCCGGGCATGGTGGTGCATGCCTGTAGTCCCAGCTACTCGGGAGGCTGAGGCAGTAGGATTGCCTGAGCCCAGGAGTTTGAGGTTTCTGTGAGCTAGGCATCAGCCTAGCCCAGGCAACGGAGCAAGACTCTGTCTCAAAAAAAAAAAAAAAAAAAAAAAAAAAAAAAAAAAAAAAATTCAAGCAGAATAAGACTTATAATGAATACAGCAGTATCCTGTGGCATATTTTCCCACACCTGATTTCTGTTCACTATTCTATTTTATTAGCTGTTTTATCTCCTATTTCTAAATAAGAGACTTATACTAACTTCAACATTTTCTCATTTTATGTACCAATGATTTCCTGTAATGGATGAGGGATCTTTAGCTTTCTTATACCATCTATTCCTTCCCTTTTCCTTTTCTCCTTCCATGTTCTACTGTTATGTCACAGTTTTGGTTAAATCGACATTTAGAAGTCTTTTTTAAAAAAAATTCTTTTTAATGGGAATTTTAAGAGAGTAGTCAGAGGTATGCACAAAAGATTTCCATGCAAGGATGGAAATTCATTACAGTTCAGCAGTCATTATGAAAAAGTAGACAAAATCTGACGTCTAGCATTAGATGATTTTTTGTTAAAAATCTGTTATTACTTGATCATGTGACAGACTTCTATGCAACCATTAAAAACAATGTTTTTGAAGATTGTTAATAGCATAGGCAAAGGTTCATGATATAGAGAGTTAAAAAAAGATAATAAACATTCTTGAAGCTCTGACTCAGGTGGGGCAAAGGCAATATATGTAACCTGAACATTTGTACCCCTGTACTATGCTGAAATAAAAAAAAATTAAAACAAAACAAAAAAATTAAAATCAAAACAAAAAAGATAATAAAACGGTTAACAGTATACCTAGTTTGATCCAAATTTTGTTTAAAAAAGAAAAAGAAGAAAAAAGATGAACATAGTAAGAGGGTATGGAAGGTTGTGTACCAAAATGTTAAAAGTGGTTTTCTCTAGGTCATATTGAAAAATAATTTTGTTTTCCTGTTTAGGTTTTCCAAAATGAAACATGTTGGTAAATTGCTTTCTAAATGGGTTCTACTGTTTTACAATATCGTCAGCCATTTACAAAACCAACAGCCGTATTGTATTCTTAAAACGACTTGGTGTGGTGCTATTCTTTTTAAAGTTCTTGATATTATCTATGCTCCACTTCTTTCATTTGTATTTGGACATCTTTGTGGAATTTTGACATGAATTAAATGCATTTACTTTTAGCTATATTTTATAGGAAGACACAAAAATGTTATCATAATGTACCTTAATCACTCTAAATTTATTTTCACTAATTTAATTAACAAAATTGCTCCTTATTTTCAGTTGTGTTTCTTGATTATGTTCGAATAATTTTTCATGGCTTTCTTTTCTTGTGCATTGACTGCTTTGTGAATTACTTTTATGTCCATTCATGTTCTTTGGACATAGATTTTGAGATGGTAAAATGGTGGTAGAGATTTTTCTAAGTAGAGAGATCAGTGTGAGCAAAGGCATGGAATAATACTATGGAATGGGTTTGTGAGATAGCAATTCCACCTTGACAGGACTGTGGTGTACATGTAGGAGAATAGGCAGTAAAAGGTATGCCTTAGAGTTGTTGACTGTAGCCCACCTCTTTCTAAAAGAATCTTTTCTGCCCACAGCCCTGCTTCCTGTCCATCTCCCATGTGATTGGGTCGTAGCTGATTGGAATAGAGTGGGCATCTGATCCAAGGGCAGACAATCCATAGACCATTCTGTGACATTTCTGTAATCCAGCATGAAAAGAAGGACTGGGCCATTTCGACAGTTTAAGGCTTGTAATTGGGAAATTAAGAGACTGAACCAATCAGTAGTGGGGCAGAAACTACAAGGAAGTGTTGAGAGCTCTCAAGGTTTAGAAGGTATTGGGAGTGGCCACCCTGTATTGTTTGCTAGCTGAAACTATGAGGGAATGGAAACTGAATACCCAGAGGAAGCAGGGCAGTGGAGAGAAGGGAAACTGAAAAGAGAAGCTGCAACACTAATAGAAAGAGAGAATTATTGAGTTTAGAGCTTTCTTGTTTTCTGATAGCTATCAGGTGATCAATGAATATTGTTTAAAGGATTTTCTTTTCTTGAGGTAGCTTGAGTAGATCTCTAGTCCTTTCAAGCAGATAGACATTTCTGGAGCCATATTATGAAGAACTTTGGATACTAGGGCAAGACCTTTGTAATTTGATAGGCAAGGGATAAATATTAACAATTTTTTGGACGTGGAGTAATGTATTAGACATAGATTATGTGAAGATTAAGATTAGTAGTAGTTTGTAGGAGAGATGGAGAAACTGATTTGAAAGCTATTACATGGAAATAAAATACATGGAAAGTAATTAAGGCCTTGAGGATATGACAGAAGGAAGGTACATGTGTGGATAGATGTAAAACCTATAATAAAGGCAGGATCAAAAACACATGATAATTTATCAGATATAGGGGACAAGGAAAAGATGAAGTCGAGTTGAAGCTGAGATCTTGAGTC
This sequence comes from Indri indri, assembly GCA_004363605.1. Lineage (NCBI taxonomy): Eukaryota > Metazoa > Chordata > Mammalia > Primates > Indriidae > Indri > Indri indri. The sequence goes on from RJWJ010002953.1 coordinate 80,636, forward strand.
TTGGGGTTAGAAGTTGGTAATACCATTAAGAGAAATGGAAAGTGGGGAGGCTGGATTGTTTTGGGTTGTGGAAGACCAGACAGCTGTTAATTTTGTGTCAACTGAGTTTCAGGTGATGGTGGGAAATACTGTCTAGTTCAGCTTAAGTAACTTATGTTGAGTTCCTAAAGCTTGTTCTAGGTTTTGGATGGTAGAGATAGGGCAGGGGGTTAAAGTACAGAAATGAATAAAATATGCTTTATGCCTTTGAGGAAATCCTAGTACTATGTGAAGTTATCTGTTAGGGAGAGATGTACATGCGGAGCTTGGGAGAGAACTTTTGGACTGGAGATCGAAATGTCAACAGAGCCCCAAAGAACTGGATTGTCAAATGATAGAGTTAGGGAGTATGAAAACGAGGACCAAGGCTAAAACCATGGTGAAGACCTTGTGTCACAGTGCAGAATGAGGGAGAACCAGAGGAGGCATGGCCAGGACATTAGCAGAAGCAGCAGGGTTAGAAAAACCTACAAGAAACAAAGAAAGGGAAGGTTTCAGGAGGCAGAAGACCATCAATAGTATTAAATGCTATAGAAAGCTTTGGAGAATGAAGTTGATTTGATGTGCAGGAGGTCATTTGTGATCCTAGAAGGAATTTGTGAGAAAAGGGGCTGGTGAAGAAATGTAGAAAGAAAAGGTAGACCACTCTTCTAATCATTTGGGCTTTGAAGGTATAATAAGAGGAGGAAACTTGAAGGAGGAGGCAAGGTCAAGAGAAGGTTTTGGTTTGTTTGTCTGTATTTAAAGATTGGGTCTACTGAGTAGGCAGAAGAAGAGATGACTGGTCAGGAGGGATCAAAGATTCAAGGAAGAAAATGGAAGGGGCGGGGACATAAGGAGATGGGAGAGTTTATGATCAAGAGTAGAGGTGAAGGAGATAACCTTGCCAGAGGAGAGATATTTCATCCTGGAGCCAAAGGTCAAAAGGAAAAATACAACGTATAGTACAGAGGAATTCAGAGCAGAAAAGAAAGGAAGTAAAAAGAAAAATATCTCAAATGGCTTCTATTTTCTGAGAAAAATAGCAAGCTAGAAGTAGAGTCTTGTGATTGGGGATTTTAGGAACCTAGAGGAAGAGAAAGTTTTAAAAGGCCACTGCAAGGAATGGAAAAGGGAATTAATAAGAGGTAAACGAGAGAACTTTTGAGTGGTAATAAAGAGGCAAATAAGGATGAAAAGTTGAGAGATGAATCAAGAAAACAAAACCTATTTGAAGTTCTAGTAGTACTAGAGAATTTTACAGAGTTCCTTCCTCCCCCACCCACACTATTTTACAAATAATTTAATTCCAGAGTGCTTAACCTACTCATGAATTTGTTGAAATTCTAACCCCTGTGCCCTGCCTTCTTTCTGAATAAAAGAGATGTAACAATTTATCATAAAGTTAATTTAGGGAATTGGTTAAATCTGAAATCTGACTAAATCTGGAAAAAACAAAACTGAACCCATCAGAAGATCAGCGCCTATGTATGTTGAACAAATGTGCTAGTAGGTCATCGAGTCACAAGAAATGATTCAGGAATATTCTCTAAACTACAGTGTGTGTTCTGGGTAAGAATATTTCGTCAAATGTTTAAACAATTATGGTGTTTCCTGTAAATATTTACATGTGTAATTATATGAAAGAACTGCCAATTCACTTATTAAGGACACCTCAGTTGTCACAGTGCCTATTCTACAATGAAAGCCCAGTTTTCAGTGTGTAAGTTACAGTTGTGGGAGATAATCTGAAAAATTACTGTATATTCAGAAGTTATTATTTCTGGTAATGGAATGAGAACACTGAACTATTTTAGAAAGTATTCAATTTATTCCCAGATCTTAAGACTTAGTTCCTTAAATTTCTGTAAATCATCTTAAAGATGAGGCTTTGAATTTCTGAGGAGTCATTTCTCAGCAGAGCTCCAAGAAAGGCTGAATTCCCTTGGAGGAAGTAGTAAAGAAGTCATATTCTTATTTGTTTTTGTGGACAGGATCAAATAATAACTTCATATTGAATTTCAGTGGTGACCATTAGGGGCCAAATCAAATGGCCACAACTCTTCTGTGTCATTTCCACGTGCAGTTTTAGTAGCCACAGGCAGAATAGACAACTGCCACAGTAATAGGCAGAATATTATTATTACTCCTGGCTAGACAAGTCTCTAGGCACCTTTTCTTGGTTATTGAAACTAAATACAAAGTGATTCCAAGAAAAAGATGAAAGTATTGTTAGACATTTTGTGTTTTCAAAGTGCATTATAGTTGTTGGTATTCTTTATCCTGCTGTGACAGCAGATGGGAATGCCATCAGTGATATCCATAGGCTTCAGCATGAGGTGGGGGTCATTGAGTGTTCTGGCCTCTTGCCCTGGAGATGGAATGGAATGACTCAGTTCTTTGGGCTGAATTCCAAGGAGGCCTCCAGAGAGCTCTTCACACTGAACTGGTACTGACACCTTTAACGCTTTTCTGAATTGGTAGATCTTATTCTCAGGTAAAGACAATGCTAGTGATAAACCCATCCCTACTGGTGTGTGTGTGTGTGTGTGTGTGTGTGTGTGTGTGTGTGTGTGTGTGTGTGTAAGTAGGCATGTCTATATCCAGTGCTGTTGGTGGTCCAGACTTATAACCCCATAGGGGACAGTGGGCCTCCCACCCTTACTATCTCTTAGGTCCCAGTTCAGGAAGAGGTGTTCTGCATTTCAGAAGTATTCCTAGCCAAGGACTCTAGCTTCCATGATGAGGTATTGGGAGCTCCGTGGATGAAGCCTGGTTTTGCAGGCCAGGTCTGACTCACAAGCTGGGACATTGTTCTTATTCGTGAGGCCACATGCTGAAGAGACTATGTATCTCCCTTAGCCTGTGTCTGAGGAGTAAGTCATGAATGCCTGGGTCTTCTTTTCACTGGATGCTCATGCTACTTTAACTTCTCCCTAAATCCACCCTGCACACACCTTTTAATTCACTTCATATTTATTTCTGCCACCAACATTTTCCTGTTCTCTGGCTAGGTACCAACCCATTTGCTTCCTTTGCACCAGGAATTCTGAACAACTCCACCCTATACAGGTAAGAATTCTCAAATGGGGAGGCTGAAGAGCTTCTTTTGCTTTCACTTTCTGTGCCCGTCGCCAGGATGGCTTGTGATAGATCTGGATCCTGGTGTTTCTGCTGCCACAGATCCAAGGCTGTTCTTTCTTTTCAACCCAAGACTGAAGTTCTTTTCAAGTATGACAACACTTATGGTGGAGGATTTATCATCTCCTGCAGGGGCTATCTTGGTTCTCTTTTGTAAGAAAAAGAATAGTGTTTACTATCTCTAGCAAAACAAGTGTACTTCAGCAAGCTCATCACACGCAATGCTTACCAGCTCTCGGTAGAACAGGCAATATGATACAAAGTGAAGAGCACAGAAATTGGAGCCAATAAGATTTCTGGCTGTGATTTCTGACTCTACGACTTTCTAACTATATGGCCTTGTTAGAAGTTGCTGTGTCTTGTTTATCCACCATAGGGCTGTTGTGAGAATTAAATTAACGAATACATGCACAGTTCTTAGAATAGGGCTTGGCACATGATAGGTACTCCATAAATGGTAGCTCTTATCATCCTTATCGCGATTTTCCTGAACGTGGGGCATAAGTCTTTATGAAGTTTGACGGCCAGGACAGTTGTAACATTGTTTCTGGAAAGGTGGCAAGTCAATGCTATCCTTCCAGGCTTACTTTGATGAATCTGAATATATTGTGAGACTGTTTAGCATATGTACTTTGTGGCCATCTTCCAACGCCCAGTGAATAACATCTTGGATGAATGCTGGGACTAAGGAATCATGGTCTTCTTGGGTGACATGAATACTTCTCTGACTTTCTGTCACATAAGTCCCTGCTTTGGAAGTTTTTACAAGCCTCCTGCAGTATATCTAGGCCAACTCTGAAAAATGTACATTTGACAATGCAGGGGTGAGACCTTTTTGCCTTTCAGAGATTTGCCATGTCAGAGAAGTAGATCATGTCAGTACAAGGTCATTGGCTTTTTGTTCATACCCGTGTTACAACTATATAATTCTACCTATCGTGCAAGCCTTTGATAGCCGTCCACAGGAAATTTTGGGATCCTCTTTCCTGATTGCCATAGAAGCGCATGCTGCTCCCTGACAGCATTCAGCTCCATGGCAGCTGCATTTTGCAGCCCTGCTACTTCCCTTTAACTCACTGCATCTTTCACATCATGGATGCTTTCATGATCTGAGAAAACTACAGGCCATTGAGCAGTGCCATCAGGATACTCTCTAGCTATCCAGGCACCAATGCAAGAAGTACTCTGGTTAGCAACTGGCCTTCAGGGGGAATATCTGTCAGGGAGAATATCTGTCCTCTGTGTCTTTCCATACGCACTCCTCACCTGAGCTGAAGGTAGAGGGTTTTCACTCAAGACCCTTTGAGGAGGTGGCTTTATTGAATGTAGTTACCCCCTCCAATTGAGTCAGCCACAGCTTCTACTGTGTGTGTGTGTGTGTGTGCGCTACATTGTTTTTCATGTCCTTTATGTCCTGTACTGATTTTTCAATTGAGGTGTAATTTTTTTGTATATTTTTAATTTTTGTAAATAAGTATACCATTGAGAAATGGACTAAAGTGAAAATAAATTGGATATAATCCAGGCTTCTGTCCTAGGGCCTCTTCTTATTTTATTTCTCACTCTCCCCTAGATCATCTCATCCAAATGCATGGCTTCAAATTACCAACTTTCTGCTCACAGTTCCAAATCTCTTTCTCTAGCTCAGTTTTTTCTCCCAAATAAGGGACACACAATTCCAGCTGCCTCCTGGGCAGCTTCATCTGGATCTACCACAGGCACCAGACCATGTCCTAAATTGAGCTTATTGCTGCCCCCTCATAAACTTTCTCCTTCCATATTCTTGATCTTGGATAGCGGCACCAATATGTATATACAGCTGGGAACTTCTAGTCTCTGCCCTCTTCCTCATTTTTCAAGATTCAAATCCTACTATTCCTTCTGACAAAATACTTTTGGGATCTCTCAATTTAGATCTTTCTTCATTTAACTCGTAAATTAACATAATACTCACCTATAATTTCTCTCTAGCTTCTGGCCTAGAACTCTTCAATTCCTCCGCTTAATGCTTTCAACACAATTTTTATTAAATGTGAAAACTGCAAACATGATTATTTTTTCCTCTCCTTCACCCACTCCCAGCTTAAAAATCTTTCGAGTCTTCTCATCATTTTCAGAATGAAGATCTAACTTGTTAACTTGGCTTATGAACCCTTTATAATTTGACCTCTGCCAACTTTTCTTCCTGCATCTCTTGCCACTCTCTGGCATTTGTAGTCTCCATGCCTGTTATAGTGGACTAATTGGCATTCCCCTGCTCGCTCAGACCTCTGTTTTTGCACATAGTCTTCACTGATCTACAATCCCTTTACCTGCCTTATCCCCGTAATGAACTCAAGTAGCTTTTCCTTAACCTCCTTCCTAAAGGAAGAGGTAAGTTTTTCCTTCTCTCTGCTTCCCTGGACCCTGAATTACTTATTTAACAAGCATTTATTGAGAATTTACAATATAGGAGAAATACTGCATTATAAAAGAAAATGAAATATTAAACCATTTTTGGATTCAGTACATGAATACATTTATTTTGGATAAAAAAATTTAGTCACTTACAGTGGGTAAATTAGTAAGTTTTAGCCAAATGACAGCCTAATTAACCTAGTTCCTATTTGACTCAACTATTCCTGCATTTTTTTCCCTTCAAATCATTGAAGATGCATTGGTGGTGTTAGAGAATAAATGCAACCCACCGTAAAGGTAGTTATTTTTGTTTGAAGTAAACAGGGTGTCTCAAAGTTGTGATTAGCTTCCTCCTTTTTCAAAAAAATTTGTTTACTCACAATTGTGTCAGACAGTGGGAGGTTTGGCTTATTGGACTAGATAAAATCTTGTGTGGTATTTTGGCATATTAGTTGGGGAGAAACAGCACACAAATGGATTGGAGATAGCTGGATTAAGGAGGTTAAGGTTATGACGGTATTATATTGGGCGTAGGGAGTGAGGCGCCAGACAATTTAGGACTAGTAGTACATATCTATTAAAAGATCTTATCTAAAAGAAGGCAATGGAGAGCGCTCTGTCTCCACACAAATAAGCTTTTGTTCTCAGCATCCCACATTAAATTTTCTTCTCAATCCTTCTCTACTTTTTAGTCTCTTTCTCTTTCATCTGCCTGAATCATTTTGGGGCTCTGGTTATATTAATACTATCTGCAGCAAATCTCTGTTAGTGTTCTTCACAAGTTTCACTCTTCTTCCACCCCTTCTGGGAAATGTTCCTTCTAGCACTCCAACCAGTTTGAATGTGGTTTGAATGTGAGCTGCCAAGTTCCTACAGACTTTGCACCTGGCCCCAGCTGATGGCAGAAAGGTGGTCAGAACTCATCATTTGGATTTTTGAACTAAGAACCAGTGCAAGCGTGGTCTGTTTCTCTCTGGTGCTAAGGGTAGCTCTAGGCAGCCATTTTCCTCATCACCTGCTTGCAGCTAATTTAAAGGAATAAAATAAACACAGAGAAAAGCAACGATGAGACAGAAAGTCCTGGTGGGATTCAGGTTTCTGGTTAAGTTGCTTATATTCCAGTCTCTGTCTTGAGGTCCAGCTATAGCTTTGTCCTTCTTGTGGCACTCAAACCAATACATTCCCCCTTTTGCCTAATCTAATTCAATCTGGGTTTCTGTTATCTTGCAACCTAAAGAATCCCAACTGTACCACTTTTCTCATCTCTTCCTCTGTATAGAATCTGTTGCATGTATTTCGTTAACATTCACGTCCTTATGATATTAATAATTTGCATTGATAACACTTTTGCCAAGTTATATACTGAATGTTCAAAGTGGGCAATGTTATTGGGAAATCAGGTAGAACATGTGAGGATTTAAGAGTACCTTGAAGATTATTCAGGAGAACTGACTCACATATAAGGTCACTGGAGTCTTTTTTTTTTAAGGGTTGTTGAGAAGGTTTAATGAGTTAACACAGAAGAGTATATGCATACATATGCCAAATAAACACTTGTTACTATTATTACATTTTCACTTTGAGATTTTTTCTCAAATAGAAGACAAGAGATCAGAATCTTGTCTAGAAAAAAAAAATTGAGGCCGGGCGTGGTGGCTCATGCCTGTAATCCTAGCACTCTGGGAGGACGAGGTGGGAGGATTGCTCAAGGTCAGGAGTTCAAGACCAGCCTGAGCAAGAGTGAGACCCGTCTCTACTAAAAATAGAAAGAAATTAGCTGGACAACTAAAAATATATAGAAAAAATTAGCCAGGCATGGTGGCACATGCCTGTAGTCCCAGCTACTCAGGAGGCTGAGGCAGGAGTATTGCTTGAGCCCAGGAGTTGGAGGTTGCTGTGAGCTAGGCTGACACCAGAGCACTCTAGCCCAGGCAACAGAGCAAGACTCTGTCTCAAAAAAAAAAAAAAAAAAAAAAAAAAAAAAAGATCTGGAATTTGAACTCTAAAGTTCAGAGAACCTAGAAAACAAAATAGATTGTCAGAAGATTATAAGCACTGATTTAGGAAGGAGGGAAGTGGTATATAGTGTTTTATAGAAATGTATACATAAACCAGGGAGTTTAACATTTGCCTAGGAATTCATCAGGTGTATATACCAGTTCATCATGAGGAGGAGGCTTAAATTAATTTGTCTTAAAAAGAATTTGGTGAAAAATTGAGCTTGAGCTTCTTTAATGGGAAATTCAAGTTTTTATTAATATAAAAACTGAAAGTGTGACTTGGGGCAGCCCAGTTAATGTACTTTGCTTTATGGGCTTGTAATAGTTCTTTAACTTAGTTCTTATAAAAGACATAATGATAATACAAACAACCTAATAAAAATGAGCAAAAGATTTTAACAGATACTTCACAAAGGTAAATATACAAATGGCTAGTAGTAAGGGCATGAAAATGTATTCAACATCATTAATCATCAGAGGATTGCAATTTAAAATTATAATGAGCTAACATTTAGTAACCAATAGAATGTATAAAATTAAAAAGTCTGGTATCAATGAATGTTAGATAGAATGTAGAGCAATTAAACACTTATGCATTCTTGGTGGTGTGTAAAATGGTCTGACCATTTTGGAAAATGATCTGGAAGTTCTTACATAGGTGTGATCCAGCAATTCTATTCCTAGATATTTCATTTCTCCGAGAGAAATGAAAAATATGTCCAAAAAATACTTGTACAAGGATGTTTATAACATATTTATTTGTAATAAATAAAAATTGGAAACAACCCAGGTATTCATCTACAAGAGTAAAAGTGTGGTATATTCAAACAATGATTACTATTCAGCAATAAAAATGACAGATTTCTCATACAAGCAACATGAAAAAATTTTTAAGAAACCCCAAACCCCAAAACTATGCTGAGTGAAAAAAGTATACAAAAGAGTAAAAATTTTATGATTTCATTTATATGAAGTTCTAGAGCAAGCAAAACTAATCTGTGGTGAAAAAAGTCGGTGAAGTGGTTGTCTCTGGGGAAGTGTGGGTTGGGATCAACTGGAAAGCAACATGAGGGAACTTTCTGGGATGATGGTAATGTTCTTTAACTGGATAGGGGTTGGGTTATACAGGTATGCATTTGTCAAACTCATCAACTTGATATTGCACTTGATATTTTTGCATTTCACTGAACATAAATTTTGCCTTAAAAAAGGAAATAAATAAATGTTAAATCTAGTTAATGGTATACATACCAAAGTATTTGGAGAGAAAATGTTCTGATATTATAAGTTACTTCGAAATAGCATTAGAAAATAGGATGGATAGATGGATGGATAGAAGTATGTATAGTTGGATAGATACATGATAAAGCAAGTGTGGCAAAATGTTAATGGTAAAATCCACATGGTAGGTGTATGGATGTTCACTATAGAGTACTTTCAACTTTTCTCTATGTTTGAAAATTTTTTAAACAACAATATTGGAAAAAATAAATAGCAAAATGGAAAAAAAGGACATCAAATATATTAGATAATGAGAACTGATTATGTATTACTGAATGCAGTTCATTAAACAACCAGCTTGAATATAAATATTACCACCACACAATAATTACAAATAATATATAGGCACACCTTATTTAGGGCTGTCTCGAACAGTGCTGATTTGAAATAGTGATAATTATCTCAGAAATATTTTTATATCAAAAATACATATGCACGAACATTCATTACACCACTGAGGACTGCGGTAATATACATGCCCCTTGAAGTCCATCAGCAAGAGCAACAGATTGAGATGCATGAAGAGCCCAGTCAGCCAGAGGTGGTGAGTAGGACGTGCCACCCTGTCGGCTTGTTTGATACATAAGGGCTGATAACAGTGTGCCTGTGGGAGGGCAGGAAGAGCCACGCATGTGTTAGGCTGGATGTACAGAAAATGCCAATTTTCTGTAGTGGATGATCTGATCAAGGAGATAAATAATAAAATAAAACCAGCAGTCTATTGGGGCTTGCTGGAAACCCTCTCAAAAGGTTCTGCAGCCAGACTGCCTGGGTCCAGTCTTGGTGCTGCTGCTTACACATTACTTACTCTGTGTGCAAGGTAAGTAACCTCTTTGCCTCACTTTTCTCATCCATAAAATGAGTGTGACCAGAGTACCTACTCCGAAGGGTTATCGTGAGACTAAAATCATTTGTACATGTAAAGCCCTTAGCACAACTCCTGATACTTGGTAAGAACTCAATAAATGTAAACCATGATCGTCGTTTTTAAGAAGAGCATCCCTACAGCCTGGGAGGAAGTAATCAACAAATGTCTTAATAGTTGTGGTAAGAAATTATGGCCACAGGCATGTCATACAGGGAATCTGAAGGGAAAGAATTTATAACGTGGGAATGCACCTTCACGGGACCCCTGCGATGTTGTCCCTCTGCAGTGCGGATTCACTGCTTGCTACCTTTTCCAGGAATGTGTCCTACTTGCTAAACAGAGGTAACCCGGAGGTGTAGTTCCCTTTACTAGATTTTTGGAGAACTCTTTCGCTGGGAGGCTGGCCCTAATCTAGTTCTAGATCCTTTTCTTAGATTATGATTTTATAATAAATACAAATCTTTTTTTATCGTGATCCCCCAGCATCCACATTCACTTTCTATGTTTGGGGAATCTAGTGTGCATCTTGGGGAGAAGCAGGGCCCACCCCATTACAGAGGCAAAAAAGTCAGATATTTGTTTTCCCTTACAGCTCGAGTTTAGCTTGAGTCGCTAACCTCAGAGTACATTCTCTTGCCTGAGAATTTGAATCCTCAGGGAGTTACCTAAAGAAGCAGGGACAGTTCAGAATTTCCTGCAGTGGTGGTGGTGGTGGCTGTGGGAGCCAACATCCAGATGTGGTCGTGTCAGCAGTTTCTGCAGAGTTCCCCAAGCAGCAGGTGGTGGCAAACCAGCAGTGCATCCGAAGTTCAGTAGCGAGGGCTCAGCACCTAACCAGGCTACTCCTAGCATGTGGCCTTGGCAGGAGTTCTGGTTACCTGCATTTTCTTGGTTTTTGTTTATATTTTGAGCCTGGTTCTTTAGCTTGTATGTTGATTCTGTGAATTACCCATTAGCTTTCCATTAATTCATTTTTTTCAGTAATTAGCCAGGATTGGTCTTCATTGTTTGTCACATGGAGCCCTGCCTAATGCATTGGTTTTCTGTGATCTACTGATCCTGTTCTATACCTACTAGTACTACCCTGATCATTCCTTTATGTCACAGCAAATGTATTGATTGTAGAAAGGCCTAGCCTTTGTCTGTTGCAGTCCTTTAAATCTTAATTTTTAAAATATTATCTTCGTGTACCCAGCCATAATCAACCGTGTTTCTTATCTGAAATTTTTTTGTATTACCACAATATGCATTTTATTTATTAGACAACATCGATTTACCAAACATCTATGGAACATTTATTGACTTTGTGCTAGGCAATGGTTAGGCTTTGGAGACATAAAGTTGAATAAAACATGGTCCCTCCTGTATGTATTTAGAATTCTAGTTTAATTTGTTGTATCACGGTGAGATGCAGGCAAACCAATTCAACCTCACCCAAGGGATGGCAGGAAAGCAAACAGTCCAATTAATGGTAGGAGTGAGGGTGGGGAAGGCCGTGTAACAGGTGGTTAAAAAATCTTGATAGAGAAGTTTGACAAGGCTTGGTTCATACTTAAGCTCTTATTTGCTTTGTGAAATAGGACAAATTACTTAACCTATCTAAACTTTGGTCTCTTTATCTGTAAAGCAGGGATAATAATACCTCCATCCTCATATCATTTTGAAGTTTAAATGAGATAATAGATATAAAGAAACTAGCATAATGCTTGGTCCACAATGAAGTGCTTAGGGAAATGGTAGCCACATTCACGTACTGGAACTGGCTGCCTATAGGGGTTCTGTAATTCCTAGGTCAAATATAACTCTTAAGATTATGAACTGTGTCTTAATAGTCTATATTAGTTCCATAATCTCTGTGACTATTTTAGTCCCTCTTTTTTTTTTTTTTGCCTTTTCTAGTCCAGTTCTATTATTCTAAACATCAGTAGTCAGAAGTGTTATGTTTTCTTCCTGCATGGATAAACCACAGTTTTAAATAGAAGTAGGCAATGTTTTTTCTGCCTGTTTTTTAAAATACCCTCCTTGGTGCTGTTTAGCAGCATTTTTTTTTGTAGTTTTATTTTTTATTTTTATTTTTTTAAAGTTTCTTTTTTTTAATTTCAGCATATTATGGGGGTACAGATGTTTAGGTTACGTATGTTGCCCTTGCCTCCCCTCCCCCCACAAGTCCGAGCTTCAAGTGTGTCCATCCCCCAGATGGTGTGCGTCGCACTCTTTGTGTATGCATATACCTGTCCCCTCCTCCCCCCTCCCCCC
>RJWJ010002954.1:0-92568 GCA_004363605.1 Indri indri
TCTTTCAAAGGTTAACTTCTAAATTCTAAGGTAAGTTTATCATTTAACAGAGGGGGTAAACAGAGATGTATTGGCTCCATGTTTACTAGGTTATTGTGAATGGAGACAGGTAGTCTAGAGTGGTTTAAACAAGAGCTTTGCTTTAGCCATTTGGGAAGCTGTCTGTTCCGGAGGGCACTCCATTGCCAGCTCTCAGCCCGTAGTTTTTAACAGATTCACTTGTGCTTTACAAAGCAAATCCAAACCCTCAGGTCTGAGAAATTTGGCGCCTTGTGGGATACAGCCGCTACTGTCTTTCAGAGACCCCCTTCCGTGTGTAACAGCCTTTGAAATGCAAACTGACACGTTCACACATTCCTTCAGGGCAAAGCTCTGCAAAACTCCTAAGACAAATCCTGTCCCCAAACACGTTTAATATTGATTCATGGAGCGACATTTTGCTTTCTTTTGTGTTTTCCTGTTTATTTTTTTAAATATTCTAAAACCCAAATTAATCTTCTTCAGAAGTAGCACTTTGGAGGGTTATGTATTTGTTCCAGCTGTCCTCCAATCATAGACATGTCTTTTGGATGTAGATTTGATTTCTGGAAGTGGTCAAGTTTATTTATGATTTCAGGTCTTAAATGACCTCCACTAGTAGCCAAATTTCTTATGCTTTGGGTTGCTTTATTGAGGAGAGTTGTTTTCTTGGTGTCAAACTGTTTCTGAAGGCAATTTCAGAGGAAGATGGCACAAATGCTTATGAATAATAGCAGCTTCTTTGGGATAATTGTGACCTTCAGGGTGAGAATGTTGAAAGGAAACTTTAATTTGGATGTAGAAACGCTAGCGTGTAGCTGCTGCCCCCCGTGGCCAGTTCAGATTGGTGCTCGCTATTTACTGGCCCTGTGAACCGGGGGACGTCGCAGGTCTGCCCTTCACACTTTGCTGGGTGATGGAATGCTTCAGACCCAATTAAGCAAATAGAATACCCATAAATATCACACCTCTGGAGCCAAACTGTTCTCTTCACCAGATCAAGCTTAATTAAATGCCTAATTGGCCATTGAACAATCTGATAATGTTAGGTTTCATTTACCACAGTTTCCTAGTCTGAAAGACAGAACAAAGTTAAAACTGGTATATTAAGTAAATGTGGACGAGAGTCGTAGAATTCCTATAAGGAAAGATACAAGACTCATGAACATTTATCTTCATGATTAGATTTCCTGGATTTGCAAAACCTGGAACGGAACAGTATTTGTTGGCCAAGCAACTAGCAAAACCCAAAGAGAAAATTCCCATCATTGTAAGTTTGTTCATTTTTGTTTGTTTGCTTTGTTTCTAATTAAGCTTTTTATAATACTGTACATTAAAGCCAAGAGAGTATTAGTCTTTTGGAAAGTATTTTTAAACACGTTTAATGCCCCAGATGACTGATAGCATATGTTAGTATTGTAGGAGTACTAAAGATAATTAACATAAATTAATGCCTGTCGTTGTATTGATTAGATAGTCTTTATCTTTCAGACCCTTAGTATTGAACAAACAATATACATAATACTTATTATTTTAAAATTTTTTCTTTCATACACTGTTTTAAAGTATATTTTACATGCTGTTTTTCTACCAGCCCTATGTGTTTAGCTAATAAACTCAATTCACATATTTATGTTTTTTCCCTAGCAAAGTACAGGCATGTTACCAGAATGGGTGCCTTTTCTAATATGTTGACAATAATTAGTGTTTTTTCCAGTAAATCAGCTGCCAGGCCAAGATAAGGAGCTACCAAATAAAAGCAGGGAGTTAATGACATCATTAAGAATATCTGTCTTAGAATATCTGTCTTGATTGCATAACACAACACAGTCCCTTTGGTTTCAGCCTATATTTTGGTTGCTGATAGATTTTCATCTAGGCAATATCTAGCTGTATATTTTCAAATGAAATTCTGGAAAAGAGAACTGTGGCTATCTTCTGACCCTGTTGACTTAACCCTGTAACTGTAAGATGGGGGAAGTGGTGTGGGAAGCCCTGAGTGTAATCACCATGGACTCGAACAAGGATGAGGAGATGTCTGGTCTTACTCTATAATCTTTGGGTCCTGGGAAGCTTGGCAAAATTGCAGGAATTATATTAAATTCTTTAATTGTTTGTCCCCACATCTTTGAAAAGCTTGAAATCCTGGAAACCTTCAGACTGAAGGGCTGTAACCAAGAGCCTGTGTTACCCTTTTTCACTCAAAGTCAATTTGGGATAATTATGTTCTGAATAGTTAAAGATTATTTTAATTTTTTTTTGTTTTCTCCAGATCTTTTTAATACAGAGCATGTGTTATTATTCTTTTCATTAAACTTAAAACTCCGCAGAATTAAGAGCCCATGGCCCTACCCCTCAGAGTCTTCAAGGGGACATTGTCATAAGCATGACACTGGTGGCACAAAGCCAAAGGTCCCAGCCTCTTTGCTGTCCCACAAGTTTAGGTAGAACTGGACCCACGTACCCAGTAGGCAGGTCTGCCTGTGTGGGCTTCTTGCATGGAAAAGCAAGCTGAGGAAAGCCACCAAGTCTCCTGGAAGCCAAGAGAACGCAGAGACCTGGTTCTTAGCTTTATAAGCACAGTAACCCACCAATAAAACATGGCCTGTGGGTATTGGCCCTAGTCAGTTCAGAGTTGCCCCCTCATCCCAGTCACTGAGGTCGTCTTACAAAGTCCTGCTCTGCGGCTTTAAGATAGTTTCCTGCATCCAGGCTCTCTGGGGCATCATGGGAGTTTATCCTCAGAGATCTCTCTAGTCTCTTTTTAAACTTGGTCACCTTCCTGACCTAATAACCTCTGGACTGTCATGCCCCAACCCACTTTTGCCCTCTTCCACCTTTAGAAAGAATCAGGACTGGGCATATCTCTTTTTTCCTTTTTATATCTGTCTGGCCTTGCCTTTGGGATCTCAGCCTAAACACATCTTTCTTCCTTCAGCCCAGTCTGCATGGTTTTTCTCATTTTCTTTTCACTTTCGTACTGTACTTTTTCTAACTGCAAGAATAAAACCGATTTTAAAAATTTTCATTCCTCCTTGAATCTGTGAACGAATCTCTTTCCTAGAAATAGTGTTCCATTTGTAGACCACATGTTTTTCCCGTTAATCCTGAATTGCATTATAATTCAATTATTTTTCCATTCCAATCCAAGAAGATAACATATTCTTGATATAATAAGGTCTCCTATTGCTCTTAAATGTTCTTCTTCGGTAAGATCTACCGTCTTGCAATCTGGATTTCTGAAATGTATAACCGTGATCAGAGTTTATGAAATGAATGATGATCCAGAACCAACTTGAGACTAGTGGTGATACAGGAGGTGATTCCCAGAGCTTGTGCACGAGCACCAAGTCTCTGCAGTTGCCTCCATGTCTTGCATGCAGTTTTAAACAAAAGGAAAACAACCAGCTTTGGGACAGCAGACCTGTCGTTACTTAGCAGTGTCTAGCAGAAATGATCCATAGGCTCAAAACTCGTAAGTTCTCTATACCCCATGTAGAACTTAGCTGGTTTCCTTTCCTCACCTCCCGCCACTAGTTAAAACCCCAGTGATCTAGTATAAGCCTAATAAGCCTCACCAGAATTTTTTAACTTTTGCCCCCTAGTCACAGAAAAGAAGGCCAGTGGAAAAAGAATAGAAGCCTACCCTCTTTGGACAAGCTTTGCCCAAGTGGGGCTAATACCTGGGGACAGGAAGTGAGCCAGCCCAGTGTGCTTACACACAAGCAGACCCAAGAGAAAACAGCTAGCCTGGCTCTTGCTTTTGAAACATAGTACCCCCTACTAGTAGTAAAACAACGGTTATCAGACTCTGACCAGATTAGTCATTTCTGTGAGCTAGAATGATGCTACTCAAAGTATGATCCGTGGACCAGCTGCCCATCTGAAAACTGCTTGTTACTAATATGCTATACGTACAGAAAATGAGAGTGTTTAGAAAACTTGATGGCAGTTT
This sequence comes from Indri indri, assembly GCA_004363605.1. NCBI lineage: Eukaryota > Metazoa > Chordata > Mammalia > Primates > Indriidae > Indri > Indri indri. The sequence continues at coordinate 3,974 of RJWJ010002954.1, forward strand.
GACATTGTTGAAAAATCAATGTATAATTTTATATTTCACAAAACTACCAGTCCATGGTAGATTGGGAAAAAATGAGCCCTTCCCATATAGCTTGAGACAGCTGGACAAGAGAGAGAGACCTTGTGTTCCACCAACCTCCCCTGGAGGGGGGGAAAGCTGGTGTCCCCTCTCCATGGGCTGAGCTGCCCACGTGGGGAGCAAAAGGGTTTGTCCTACAAATGTGTTCTTTAAATACAATATCTAACAGAAACAGAGACCTTTAAGTAACTTCTCAAAGAAGAACAAAGAATGTCCCTCCAAAGGACTTTTAGTTCTAAAAAGAATTATTCGCTGAATTACATCAATTGTATTTACTACTTTTCAATGTAATAAAATTACTCTTATGGAACGTTGTGTAGGTTGGAGATTATGGCCCGATGTGGGTTTATCCTACCTCTACGTTTGACTGCGTGGTAGCAGATCCCAGGAAAGGCTCCAAAATGTATGGTCTGAAGAGCTACATTGAATATCAGCTAACACCTACTGTAAGTATCCAAGCTACCAAACCAGAATCATGCTTGCATCACTGGGTGCAACTTGCTTTTTTTCTTTGTTTTCTATAGCTGGCATTGGTAACATTTTCTTCTTTTTATTTTGTAGAACACTAACCGATCTGTAAACCACAGGTATAAGCACTTTGACTGGTTATATGAGCGACTCCTGGTTAAGTTTGGGTCAGCCATTCCAATCCCTTCTCTTCCAGACAAACAAGTCACAGGTGAGTGTATGTAATAGTAAACTCAGGATGACAATATAAAGACTTCAGCCAGGTTATCCTCCTGTAAGTCAATGGTGGTGTTTTCCATCCTATAGCAGCAAGAGGTACGAGTGTGGAGATGGTAGTAAGATATGGCTATGCAGAGAGAACCGTAGCATGTTGTACGTACATCTGGGAGTTACCTAAACACCTAGCAGGAATGTTTAATAAAATCTGCTATCATATCTCTTGTATATGTATCTTGAATTTGAGCAGAGTTATTGTCTTTATTGCTATATCCTTTCCTACAAAAGAAACGTGCATTTAAAAAATGTGAAAAATGACACCTGAGAAAATAGAAATGATCCAAACAGGCTAAAGTGAAAATAAAACTGTATGACCCAAATGATATAAACAGTTATGCAGACTAGCTGTGTCATTGTCATCAGAAGTGTGTAAACATTGGATGGAGAAGCCACAGGACTTCTAAGTATTGATGAAGGAAGGTGTCCAATTTTCTACTTAATTATTTACCATTTGTTATTGCCTTCTCCCTTTTCTTATTAAAAGTGTCACACTTCCCCCTCTTCCGCCACAAGAAAACCTCTTCTGGTAAATAATCCATAGTGTTTCCAGAACACCTTATAAATATGCAGCTAGGAGGAATTTCTTTTTATGTCTGGGGACTGTCATTGTTTTGTTTATAGTCTCCCGCCCAGCGTGGAACCTGGTGCTGTATATGAATCCTCAAGGACTCAGCATATGTGTCTCAGAATAAAAGTTGTAACGCAGCTGACTTTAGAACGTTAGAAGGGGTTTTAGTATAAAGCTAGAAAAATTTCAGATAAATGAACTAGTAATTATGGAAAGGAATGGATCGCAGGTGAGAGTAAGTCATAAAAGGTCAGAGCCAGAGAGGCTGACCCGAACCCAGCAGGGTGAAGGGAGGGTTCTTGCCCCAAAGGTCAGGGAAGACCAGAGACGGTTTAATTCTTGCTTGGCCGGAGTTGAGGTAGATGGTTTAGGGAGGGACTGAGATGGCAGGGCTGCGTTTTAGCACAGTGGTGAAGCCTGTCCCTTGCGCCACGTCCCACGTCTGTCCTCACAGATGGGCATTGCATCCTCACTTTATGGGTGAGGAAACGGAGATCCAGAGACGTTAAACAGGCTCCCCTTGATGTTGCTGAGAGAGGAATCCAAAGCTGACCCTGAAGCTTGCTCTGTTTACGTTATGAGATGTGGACCAATGAATCTTTAGCTAGAAATAGTACCCTTACAATGTTATTTTCCTTGAAACTTTATATTTTACTTTGTTTTATGTTTATTTTTCTCTGAAGTTTTTTATGGAGATGGAAACTTTTGTTTTTAAAGAAATTTTGATTTTGATATTTCATAAAACTTCAAACATTTCAAATTGTCACAGCAAAATGGAGAGTGGGGCTGCACTGCTAGGTAGACAAACACATCCTTGCAGTCCCACAGGGTGACACCGAGTAGTCTTTGTGGCGCTGGGGCAGAGGAGCGAGGGCCAGGTGGTGTGGGTTGCTGCCGCCGTCCACTCAGGTGCTCACCACACCCCCAGTTCCACACCAGTTCAAGTACTCACTATCCCTCCTTTTTTATTGTCCTTATTGCTTTAAATCACAGCTCTCTTTGCAAAGATGTAGATTTCTTTCCAGGAAAACTTCAGTTCTGCCTTTTAAAATTTCAGTCCGTTGAGTTTGGTACTCTTCTTTATAACTTGGCTGTCACATGTGCTCCACAGTGTTTCAATAAATGGATGAATGGGCTGTGTCAGGGTTGTAGAAATTTCTTTATCTTTTAGGTTTTCATACACTGTTTGTTCAGAATCAGATAATTCAACACTATGTTAAAGCATCATAGAATCATGATTCTCCTTCCGTACTAAGGTTTGTTTTTTTTTAAATAAAAAAAGTTCAAGCAGGCATCCAGGGGAGTGTCATAGAAAGCAAGAAAGCCACAGCTCTGCAGTGTGAAGAAAGTTGAGCTTTGATTCCCTGACTGGGGCATGTGCCAAGGAAGCCGAAAAGCACAGAAGGGACTTTATTTCCCTGCTCTCTCTGCCTCCTGCCGCAATACCCACAGATCATTAATACAGAAAAACTCCCCTCTCACTCAACTACTGGAGAAAAGGAAAGGGAATGCCAAGTAGATGTGACATTTCTGTGGACTTGATAATCCATGAAAAATAGTACAGTTAACATTTTTTTATTTGTTTATAGATTTTGTTCTTTGTGGAAATAATATTGAATGAATCTGGTTTTATTCCTAGTGCCAGACTGTTATATTCACATTCTCAGTGAAAACCTGGGTAAGGTTCATTGCAGACAGGGAAGTGAAAGTCCCTCCCTCCCCCTTTTTTCTAATTCTCTGGAACACGGTCTGACAATCTTACCAAACAAAGTAACATCTGAAGTCGTAGTTTGGAGATAAACCAGCTATGTCAGAGGAATTGTCGTGAGGGCAATTTTTAAGTAAAATAAGAATCGTTAAATATCAACCAGCCAAACTCTTGGTGTAATTCACTTGCTCGTAATGGGGGAATTCCTGATATCCCAGGTCCACCTCGACTTACTGGGTCTTTTCTGCCCAGCAGGTTTATCATCTTCTTTCCAAGACAGGAGACTTTGTTTCTGTGTCACCTACGTTTACATAGTACTTAATCTCTACTAACAAGTGCAAAATGTGAGAGACTTTAAAACAGTAGGTGTCTAGGCCCATTGTGCTGTTCAAGTCTCATTTTTTAGGTAACAAGTTTTTCATATGTCGGTCCATAATACTCTTTCCTATTAAAAGACTTATGCTTATTTGTACTCACAATTTTTAAACTTGTATTTTTAGAGATGGGGTCTGCTATGTTGCCTAGGCTGGTCTTAAACTCCTGGGCTCAACCCATCCTGCCAAGTAGCTGGGATTATAGGCATGTGCCATCCCACCCAGCTTGTACTCATAATTTCTGAAGGAAGTTCAGGCTGCATTTTTTAAGAGTTTATTTTTAAACTTACATTCAGTAAGTTACTGTGGTGTACAGCTCGTGAGTTTTGACAGCTACCACCACAGCCTTGCAACCGCCACTGCATTCACGCCGCAGAGCAGTTCTTCGCCTCCCACCACCCCGTGCCGCCCTGTATTTCCACCCCCTCCCCCAGTCCTAACTACGGCAACAACCGATCTGTTCTTTGTCCCTGTAATTTTACCTTTTCTAGAATATCATGAACAGAAGCATATACTGCAGTCTTTCGAGTCTGGCTTCTTGTATTTAGCATAATGTATTGAGATTAATCTGTCTTGTTGTATCTTGTTTGTTTCTTTTTATTGCTAAGTCATATTCCAATGTATGGGTATACCGCAGTGTGTTTATCTGTGCACTCATTGAAGAACATTTGGGTTTCTAGTTTTGGGCAATTATGAATAAAGCTGCTATAAACATTTGCATACAAGTTTTTGTATCAACATAAGTTTTTTTTTCTCTTGGGTAACTAGGATTAGAACAGCAGGATCATGTTGTAGGTATATGTTTAAGATTTAAGATGTTGCTGGACTGTTTTCCAAAGTGGCAGCACAATTTTGGAATCCTCACCAACAATGTGTGAGAGTGTCAGTACTTCCACATCCTTACCTGCATTTGACAGTGCCAGTTTTTCTTAATTTTACCCAGTCGAATAGGTATGCAGTGGTATCTCATTGTGGTTTTAATGTACATTTCCCTAATGAGAATTGCTGTTGAGCATCTTTTCATGTGCTTTTTCCCATCCTTGTATCTTCTTTGGTAAAGTATCCGTTCAAATTTTATGCCCATTTTTTATTAGGTTGTTGTTAAATTTTGATGATTTTTAGTATATTCTGGAAGCTAGTCCTCTGTCAGATATGTAATTTGCAAATAATTTGTCCCAGCTGTGGCTTGTCTTTTCACCCTCTTAGCAGTCAGTGCCTTTTGTCTAACAAAAGCTTTTAATTTTAATTAAGTCCATTGTATGAAATTTTTCTTTTATGGATTGTGCTTTAGGTATCATGGCTAAGACCGACTTTACCACATTTTCTTTTAAAGATTTTATAGTTTTAGGTTTTACATTTAGGGCTGTGATGCATTGTGGGTTAAATTTTGTATAAGGTGTACTGTATGGTAGAGGCTCATTATTTTTTGCATCTGGATATCCAGTGGTTCTAACACCAGTTGTTGGAAAGACTGTCCTTTCCCTGTTGAATTTCCTTTGAACCTTTGTGAAAAAAGGATCACTTGACCGTATATGTGTGATTTTATTTCTGGATTCTTTTCTGTTCCATTGATTTCTGTGTCCATTCTTTTGCCAATATCATACTGTCTTGATTAGTTTTGCTGTATGGTATGTCTTTAAACCAGGTAGTGTGTTCTTTTACAAAATTCTTTGGGGTGTTCTTTCTCTTTTGCCTTTCCTTGTAAATTTAAATGTCAGTTTGTAGATATCTATAAGTAATCATGCTGGAATTTTGATTGGAATTGCATTGATTTTATAGATCAATTTTTACACCTTGGTATCTAGTCTTTTAATCCATGAATACAAATATATTTGCTTTTTAGTAGTGTTTTATAGTCTTCAGCATATAGATTCTGCATATATTTTGTTAGATTTATATGTAAGAATTTCATTAGGGAGTGTTTTGTTGTAAATGGTAATGTTTTTTAAATTTCTGTTTTCCAGTTGTTTGTTGCATATACTGTTGATTTTTATATATCAACCTTTCATCCATGACCTTGCTAAATAACACTTACTGGTTCCAGGAGCTTTTTTGTGGATTCTTGGGGACTTTTTTGTTTTTATGTAGACAATCATGTAATCTTGAAATAGAGACAGTTTTATTTCATCCTTTCTAATCCGTGTGCCTTCTATGTTTGTTTTTGCCTTACTGCACTCGTTAGGACTCCAGTACGATGTTAAGTAAGAATGGTGGGAGCAGACGTCTTTGCCTTGTTCCCCGTCTTAGAGAAAAAGTGTTCAGTCTTTCATCATTAAGTATGATATTAGCTGTAGGTTTTTTGTAGATTTCCTTTTATCAAGTTAAGGAACTTCTTTTTTGAGTTTACTGAAAGTTTTCTTCGGGAGCGGATGCTGAATTTTGTCAAATATATTTTGTATATCTGTCAAAGTGATCATGTGGTTTTTCTTCTTTACTATTAATATGGTGAATTACCTTGATCAGCTTTCCAATGAGGAACTAGCCTTGCATTCCTGGGGTAAACCTCACTTGATGGTGATGGATTATTCTTTTTATATATTGCTGGATTCAGTTTGCTAATATTTGGTTGAGGATTTGGTTCATGAGATTATAGTTTTCTTGTAATGTCTTTGTCTGATTTTGGTGTCAGGGCAATGCTGGTCTCATAGGGATGGCTTTGGAATTATTCCCTCCTTTTCTATATACTGGGAAAGATTGTGTAGAATTTATATTATCCTATAAGTGTTTGATAGAATTTACCACTGAAATCATCTGGACCTGGAGTTTTCTTTGTGGGAAGGCTTTAAGTATGAATTTAATTTCCTTAATAGATACAGAGCTATTCAGGCTATCTCTTTAGTGAGCTTTGGTAGTTTGGATCTTTGAAGGAATTTATTTATTTCATATAAGTTGTGGGGTTTGGATTTAGAGTCGTTCATAGTATTCATTTATACTTTTTGGGACTTGTATGGTCTACAGTGATGTATACACCTTCGTATCTGATGTTGGTCATTGTCGTCTTCTCCCTTTTTTCCTTGGTTCTATTGATTTTCTCTATTGTTTTTCTCTTTTCTATTGTATTATTTTCTGTTCTTTTATTACTCCATCTGCTTGATTTGAGTTTAATTTACTTTTTCTTATTTCTTAACATAGAAGCTTATTGTTTTGAAATCTTCTATTACAAGCATTAAATTTTCCTCTAAGTACTGTGTTTGCTGCATCCCATAAATTTTGATATGTTCAGTTTAATGTTCATTCAGGTTAAAATATTTTCTAATTTCTCTCAGAAATTCTTCTTTGACCCATGAGTTATTTAGAAATATAGTCATCCTTCAGTATCCGTGGGGAATTGGTTCCAGAATCTTCCACAGATACCAAAATCTGTGGATGCTCAAGTCCTTGATGTAAAATGGCATAGGAGTTGCAGATAACCTATGCACATCCTCCTGTGTATTTTAAACCATCTCTAGGTTACTTATAATAATTATATATAATAATTATTATAATGGGAACAATGGAAAAAGTCTGTACATGTTTAGTACAGACACATTTTTTTTCTTGAATATACTTTTGATCCACAGATGCAGAGCCCATGGATACAGAGGGCCAACTCTATGTTTCATTTCCAAATATTTGGACATGTCCCAAATTTCTTTTTGTCTTTTGACCTCTTATTTTATTTTGTTATGCTCAAAGAACATGCTTTGTATGATTTTAATCCTTTTAAATTTATTGAGACTTGTTTCATGGCCTCGCACATGGTCTGTCCTGGGGAATGTTCCATGTGTGCCTCAAAAGAATGTGTGTTCCGTAGCAATTGGGTGGAGCATTTTATACATGTCACTTAGGCTGAGTTGGTGGATAGTGTTGTTCAGGTTTCTATGTCCTTTCCAATTTTCTGTCTAGTTCTATCAATTTATTGAGCATAGGGTATTGAAATCTAACATTATTATTGTTGGACTATTTCTCCTTTCATTTGTGTCACTTTTTGCTTTATGTATTTTTGAGGCTGTCTTGTTAGGAATACATGCAGTTTGTAACTGTTATATCTTCCTGAAGTGGTAGCCCTTTCATCATTATGAAATGTCCCCTAGGATGTCCTGTGTTAAAGTCTACTTGTTTAACATTAATACAGCCACTCCAGTTCTCTTACAGTTACTGTTTGTATGGTATGACTTTTCCCATCTTTTTACTTTTAGTATTTGTGTGTCTTTGAAACCAAGGTGTGTCTCTTATGGGCAAGATAGTTGGATCTTACTTTCTTATCAAGTCTGGCAATCTTTGCTCTTGACTGGAGTTTTTAGACCATTTGTACTTAATATAATCATTGACATGGTTAGGTTTACACTTGCCCTTTTGTTATGTGTTCAGGGTATCTTGCTGTTCTCTGTTCCTCCTTTACTGGCTTTTCTTTGTGTTAAATAAAGATGTTCCAATGTACTATTTTAATTCCTCTCATTTTTTTTTTTATTTCAGCATATTATGGGGGTACAGATGTTTAGGTTATGTATGTTGCCCTTGCCTCCCCACTCCCCCCCAAGTCCAAGTTTCAAGTGTGCCCATCCCTTGGATGGTGCGCATTGCACTCTTCGTGTATGCAAATACCCGTCCCCTCCTCCCCCCGCCCCTCCCCCTCCCCCTGCCCGACATCTAATAGATGTTATTCTTATATGTACACTTATATGTTGATCAGTTAATACCAATTTGATGGTGAGTACATGGGGTGCTTGTTTTTCCATTCTTGGGATACTTCACTTAGTAGAATGCATTCTAGCTCTATCCAGGAGTATACAAGAGGTGCTATATCACCATTGTTTCTTAAAGGTGAATAGTACTCCATGGTATACATATACCACATTTTATTAATCCACTCATGTATTGATGGACACTTGGGTTGTTTCCACATGTTTGCAATTGTGAATTGTGCTGTTATAAACATTCGGGTGCAGGTGTCTTTTTTATACAGTATCATTTGTTCTTTTGGGTAGATGCCCTCCTCTCATTTTTTAAACTAAATTTTTAAAGCTGTTTTCTTAGTGGTTGCCGTAGGGGATATAATATGCATCTTTTTTTAAACATCACAATGTACTTTAAGATTTACTTAATTCCAGTAAATATAGAAACTTTTCTCCTGTGTACGTCTGCTCCCTTCCCTTGTGTTATGCTGTTATTTTCATATGTATTACATCTGTATAAGTCCAATAATACAGTATGAAAATCATTGCTTTCTACAGTGTTTGTGTTTTAGAGAAGCTAAGGGAGCACACCAGAAAAAATGTGTCTGTTGTATAGTCCTTCGTATTAACCCACGCTTTTCTGGCACTCTTTATTTCTCTCTGCAGATTCAGTCACCACCTTTAGTAATTTCCTTTTAGCCTGAAGGACTTTCTTTAATATTTCTTGTAGTGCAAATCTATTATCAATGAATTCTCTCACTATTTACATGGATATGTCTTCATTTTTGGAGGATAGGTGTACTGGTCTGGCTTCATTACGGCCCACAAGAAGTCAGCTGTTAACTTCTGTTGCTCTCACGCGTGCACACCACCATACGTGACACGTCGTTTTTCACTTGCTGTCGAGATTTTCTTTTTGTCTTTCAGTAGTTTAATTCTGCTTTATCTAGATTTGGATCTCTGTATTTATCCTACAAAGACAGACTTTGTTGAGGTTCGTTGAGCTTCTTGGGAGTGTAAATTAAAGTTTTCCATCAAATTTGGGAAGTTTTCTGCCATTATTTCTTCAAATATTTTTTCTGCTTCTTTCTGTCTTTTCCCTCTGGGACTCCCATTACCAGCATTCGGTGTGCTTGATGTTTCTGAGGGTTGTTCATTTTATGTTAGTTTTTTTCTCTCTGTTCTTCATGTTAGTTAACGTCTGTTGATTTATCTTCAGATTCACTGATTTTTTTCTTCTGCTGTCTTGAATCTTCTGTTGAGCCTCTACAGTGAGTTTTTAATTTTAGTTACTGTATTTCTAACTCCAGAATTTCCATTAATTTCTGTCTCCTTGAGAAGCTCTGTATGCTGATTCCCTGTTATATTTTTTTTCAATTTTTTAAGCATGACTTCCTTTAGTTCTTTGAACGTATTTGTGGAACCTGTTTTTTCTGCCACTTTGTTGGCTTTTTTCCCCCTGCTAATTCAACATCTGAGGACACTTGGAGACGGTTTCTATTGACTGCTCTTTCCCTCCGGTATGGGTCATATCTTGCTGTTTCTTCACATACACGTTCACTGTAGAGGCTCAGCAGAAGATTCAAGACCACAGGAAAAAAAATTAGTGAATCTGAAGATAAATCAATAGAAGTTAACTAATTTTTTGTTGAAACCTGAACATTTTTGAGAATATATTTCAGCAACTCTGGATTCTGAGTTTACCTCCCAGAAGGTTGTTTCTGCTTTATGTTTGTTTGTTACGTAACTTACCTAGGTTAAATCTCTGAAAACTGTCTGCCCTGCAGCTCAGTTATTTTTATGTTTACTTGTTTTTTAAGTTTGGCTCCCTAGAGTTTGTTCCTACATCTGTGTGGATTGGTAGACAGTCAGCCTAAGATTGATTGAACAGAGGTAGTGCTCACCCGCCTCAAGCCAATAAGGCTCCTGATCTCTGTCGATGGAACTGTAGGCAGAGGGTGTGTGTACAAAGGTCAAGTCATTTTCAAGTTATTTTGGCTTTACTTCCTCCTGGGCCCTTTTGTGTCTCCTTTAGTTGTGTGCGCAGCCTCGGAGTTGGCCAGGAATGTGTGGCTGGTGTGGACCCTGTCTAGCCTCCACCGTTTATGCACACAGCCTCGGCCTGGAACACGCCTGGCTCAACCATGCAACCTGGGCTGGTAGGACCGTTGGCCTTCCCTGTTCACCCGCCTCTGAGATTGTCACTGTTACCGACACCACCACTGAACGTGGGCATCCCCCACCCCTCCAAATCAAGTGAGCCTCCTGCCCCCGCAGTGGGGAAGCTCCAGCTGCCAGTCTTCACAGCCTGCCTGGCTCTGGCAGTGCCTCTTGGTCAGCCAAGCAGGGGCCGGGGGCACGTGGACAGCAAGGGGGAGTGGGGACAGCCCCAGAATGCCACACATTCCCACCGAAGTTCAATTTTTCAAGCGTAAACACTTCTCAGACAGCTCTCTGCCTTTGGTTGACTTGCAGAGCTCTGATCTGGTTGTTCTTGTCAGTGTCGTCCACCTCTGTAGTTGCTTTTGGGCTTCAGGGTTAGCTGCTCGCCTCACTTGGCCATAGCTGGAACTTCTGCCTGGGGAAGCCTTTCAGCTAACAGTATTTTTTGTTTAGTAGGCTTATAAAAATTCTCAGTGTTCACTTGGTGTTTGGTGTGTCATGCTTGTCAAGCTAATTTTCTATGTTTTAAAACAAATAATCATTCGTTAAACTCTATTTTAGCATGGTCGTAAGTTCTGGAATAGCATTCACTATTGGAATAACTGTCATTATTGCATTCATGCAGAGATTCCTTTGCTGTTTTCAGTTTAAGTAATTTAAAAAACAAAATGGAGAAAAAAGCTACAGCCTTAAATTACTTTCCGTAACATTAAATTTAAACTTACACATTTGTAGATTATATTGCATTTGGATACATTTTTATAACGATAGAAATGTCATGTGGTTTGTAAGGACGACTTATTAAATTCCACTTACGACTCCTTTCTTGCCTCTGGGGCTTCGTGTGGCCACACACAGACTGGCCTAATGTTAGTTTTTCGTATCGAGATAAGATTGCCTATTAAATTTTTTTCACACTTTAGCAATCCTTGAAGAAAATACCACTTTGAGGCTGTGATTATTCTTGTCACAATTAAAAGATTTGTTAGTGTGTTAAAGTGGAATTTCATATTTAGAAATTAACAGTCATTGTATCTTACCTGTGGGTGTTTGAGCATTCACTCTGTTTGCTGTTTTTAGGTTAGTGAAAAATCACCGTCGTTTACCACTTACTACATAGCTTTCTACCACGTAGCCAGTAGTCATAGGAATGGTTTTTCAGTTATGGTATAGTGATAGTAATTCACGTCAGACCAAATCGTAGGTGACTCTTCGTGTGTCTCTTGCAGGCCGCTTTGAAGAGGAATTTATCAAAATGCGCATGGAGCGACTTCAGGCCTGGATGACCAGAATGTGCCGGCATCCCGTCATCTCAGAAAGCGAGGTTTTCCAGCAGTTCCTGAATTTCCGAGATGAGAAAGTAGGACATTTTATTATTATGATCTTTGAGATACCGAGAGTTGTCACGTTCACACCAAATTTATGTCCGAAAGGAGTTAAAATTGTGTTGGTTAGTTCTCACTTCTTCCAGTGACAATGAGGGGACAGAAACGTAAATCCCAACCATGGGAACTCCGTCATGATGTGTGAAGAGCTGCCCCGCCATGGGGATCGATGGCCTCGGGGTCGGCAGGGGCAGGGAGGGCCTGGTGGAGGATGTTATAGGTGAGCAGTTTTTTCCTGGATGCTTTTAAAAATAGAATAGACCCCAAACTATGGAGGGCATTAGCAGCATGAAGGGAGGAGAGCAGAGTGAATGATTTCTTCTGATCTCCTTTGACCTCGCAGTGCACCAGCATTAGGAAAGGAAGAGCGGAGTCAGAGATGAGCCCTTGTGCTTGGAGCCAAGTTGTTTTCCACAGCTGTAGCTGTGAGTCCAGAGCAAACCTGGTCTCTCTCTGCTCGCCCCGTGGCCAGTCATTCTGCCAGCGGTCATCTGTTCTTTATTTAAGTCAAGAAAAAACTGGTTGCCTGACATCTGCTTTGAAAATAGTTTTCATTCTCAATAAGCATTTACTGTACTCTTTATTATATCATTTTATTCTCTAAAGACTTTTTCTCCGTCACAAATATTACGTATTTTAGAAAACACTCTAAAGAAGAAAAGCGTGAGTTAGCTCAGAAGCAACAGCAGCAGATGCTAAATATATTATGATCCTGGAAAAAAAATATGAAGTTATTTTTATCTTTAATCAAATAATAGAATATCATATATCCTGTTGGAGCTTTCAGCAGAGATTTACTTGCTAAACTTTGTAGCACTTTTCCCTTGTGGGAGCGAACACATTTATGGTGAGTCTTAAATATTAGTACTCTATCTATATATGTTTACAGGCATGTGTGTACACTTAACATAGTATCAATATTTGGGCCTTGCTTTCAGTTACTGCCTATTTCTAGAATTGATAGGCTCTTTTGATGTCGCTGGGTAGAGAATTGGAAAACATGGAAATAAATGCTTCAGCATTTCTTTGTGAATTTGTATATATCATAGGCCTGGCCTTGTGGGCTGTTCTAGCAAACCCTAGTTTTTCTGGTGAGATGTGATACTCAGTCACAGTATTTATGGCATGAAGCTATACAGTATTGATACTAAGTTCTTTGAGTGAGTTTAGTAAGTGTTTTGTTACATTATAGTTAAAAAACAAAATAAAACAAAAAAAACCACATGGAACCTCTCCAAGTGTGCTGCCCTCCTGACTCCCACAAGACTTTAACAAGAGCTTATTTGATTGATTTGCCAAGGGTTCGATGTAGAAAGCACTTCTAAAGGTCATGTTTTATGCATGGTAGGGTTTAAGAATAATGATAAATCCTAGACATTGGTGGTTTTGTTTTCAGTGACTGCCACCTTCAAAGACTGATGAGCTCACCATACAAGTGGTGTGAGAGTGAAGAGAACAGTTGCAGTCCAAGCGCTTGAGTTCTCGTGTTAGCTCTGTTTCTGCCTCTGTGATCTTGGTGAAGGCGTTTAATCTCTTAGGGCCAGAATTTCTTCACCTGATAAACGACAATGTAGAACTAGATAAAAACTGATTCTGTGGTCAGTAGCAGCTTATGTAAATAAATGGTGGACCTAGAAAATCCCAAATAATCTATAGAGAAAATATTAGAAGTGGTTAGTAAGGTAACTGGATACAAGACATTGCAAATTTATCTAAAAAAAAAAAAATCTACCATTTATAATAGCGTCAAAAGTATCAAATATCTAGGAATAAATACAAGAAAATGTTATAAAATATCTGCATAGAAAACTATGAAACACTATTGAGAGAAATAAAAGAAGACCTAAATAAATTTTCTAATACTGTGTCTCATGAATTGAAAACAATAAAAATGCTTTATGTATAAAATGTAAGTACTCAGAATAGCAAAGATGCTCTTGGAAAAGGATGAAGTAGGACTGGATGTCAAAACTCATTGTAAAGGTGAAAGAGTTTTGAAAGTGTGGTATTGACATAGGCTAGACAGACAGACCAGTAGCACAGAAGAGCACGGATGCTGGACTTATGACAAAGGTGGCTGTGAGCACAGTAGGGTAAGGACAGTCTTTTCAGTAAGCAGCGGTGGGTCAATTGGATGCCCCATGGGGCCGGGAGGAGTGAAATGTCACTATAGCACAACAATCCATAGTTGATTTTGTTAGGGTTGTTATCAGTATTGTGATTGTGTTTTTAAAACATGAACTTATCTGTTAAAGATACATATTGAAGTATTTATAAGTAAAATGATATCATATGTGAGATTTCCTTTAAAGTAAGCAAAAAAACCAAAAACAAACAAACAAAAGATAGAATGGAGGAGAGTGGCTATCACACAAGATTGTCAACCCCGGGCAGCGGCAGTAGGCAAGTGCACAAGTGCTCCGAGGACCAGGCCACGGGTCTCTTGTGGAGTCCGTGGCAGGATGTGTGGAAAATTTCTTCTGCTCTTTGAACATTGGTTGAAAGGAATGTGCCAAAACTGTAGCCAAAGGAGGCATTATGCTTCCAGAAAAATCTCAAAAGTATTATAAGCATGAGTGGTAGCTGTTGGATTAGGCTCTAAAGGTGAGGGTGGAGGGATTTAGCCAGTTGGTGTGAAAGTTGGAGATGAAGTTCTCCCAGAACATGGAGGCACCAAAGTACTTACAGACGACAGTGATCATTTCTAATTTAGAGGTGGTGACATTCTTGGAAAGTGTGTAGATTGAGGTGAGTAACTATTGAAACGGCATCACGGGAAGCTGCCTATGCCACTGAAGTTCTGAGAGCTTTCGCCATGAAGATTGGCAAAATGTTGAAGCCAAGTCTGTAAGGGTTTATTATGCTTTTCTCTCCACTTTTATATATGTTTGAAAGTTTTCATTGTATGTACTTTTTAAAGACCCTATTCCATGTGGTTCACAGATCTAAATGTAAAGGGCAACACAGTAAAGCTTCCAGAAGGTAATGTAGAATAGCTTCATATCCCTGGAGTAGGGAAGGACTTCTGAAATAAGACACAAAAAAAGACTAACCATACAGAGAGAGATGGGTAAATCAGACTGCATTAAATTTAAGAACTTCTTTTTTCAGAAGTGCTATTAAAAGTGAAAAGCCACTGAGTAGAAGATATTTGCAACATGTATAACCAACAAAGGGCTAGAGTTCAGAATATATGAAAACCTATATAAATCAGTAAGAAAGATAATCAGCCCAGTAGAAAAATAGGATATTTGGTAATGTACTTCACAAAAGAAGGCATCACATGTATAGAGAAGTACTTAATCTCATTAGCAATGAAGAAATGCAAATTAAAACCACAATATTGTAAGATGCTACTACATACTCACCAGAATGGCTAAAATTAGAAAAACTGACCATGCCAAGGGTCGTCTTGGTGAGGTAAGATGCTGCTGGGGCTCTGCTGGTGGAGCACTGGTGAGGCCGATTTGGGAAAGTTTGGCATTGACTGAAGTTGACCCAGCATTGCCACTCCCAGGTACACGCACGCACATGTACACCAGGAGAAGTGTGCATAACAGCTTATTTGTAATTGGATGGGGGTGGCTACCAGTCGTAGAATGGATAAATTGGGGCGTAGTCATACAATAGAATATTATACCGCAATGAGATGAGTGAACAGTGGCTATTTACAACAGTGTGAATGTATTAATAGTTCCTAAGCAAGGTTGAGCAAAAGAAGCCAGACACAGAAGAATGCCTATTACAGGGTTCTTTGCTAGTTGAAAACACTAACTAAACAGTAGTTTAGGGTGCATGCTTAGGTGGTATAACGCTAAACAAAGTGTTTTAGTGTGTTTAATGCATCTACAACAAAATGCCTGAGACTGGGTAGTTTATAAAGAACGGGAATTTATTTCCCACAGTTACGGAGGCTGGAAGTCTAAGATAGGCACCGGCATCACGTTGGCCATTAAGTTTCAGCACATGAATTTTGGAGGGGATGCATTCAAACAATAGCAGGAAACAAGGAAATGAAAACCATAAAAGAATAACGGTTACCTCTGTGTGGGAGGGGAGTGGGTGGCAGCGACTGGGAAAGGACACAAGGGGGCTTCTGGAAAGTTGGGTCTTTTCCCACCCTAGGCGGTGGTTGCACAGCTGTTCTTTCTGTTAGAATTCATTGCACTGTATACTTTTGCTTTGGGCACTTTTCTCTGTATCTTCAAACAATACATTTTTTAAAAATAGCTCATAATGTTGGCTCTTATCTTATATTTTAGAAAAGCATTTACCTTTTTTAGAAAACAGTTAACCTAAACATTTCAGGCACTTTGTCAACATCTACAGGCTGTGTTTATATTCATTGCATTTGTATTGGTAGCTACTGGAAAAGGAATGTGGCTAAATCAGTTCACTCTCAAAAGACTTGGTCTGATAAGGACCGTTCTGTGAAGCTACGCTGTTCATGCACTGAGCTGACATTTGAGATAGTAGGGATTTGGCCCATGGTACAGAGGAGATGGAGTGGGAGCTGCTTCCTGAACATGAGAAAGAGATGATCAGTGAGCTGATTCCATTAGGGAATTTCGGAAGACCAGTTTGACTCTGCTCACGTTGCATTGTAATGTGCTCATTTACAGGAATGGAAAACTGGAAAGAGGAAGGCTGAGAAAGACGAGCTGGCAGGAGTGATGATATTTTCCACCATGGAACCAGAGGCACCTGACTTGGACTTAATAGAAATGTGAGAGACGCTGCCAGACTTTCCTTTTTCTCAGTCCGCATCCACCTCCTTTGGCTTACACGTCCTGGCCAGTGTAGCCACAGCTGAACTTCATGTCGTCAGATTAGAGTTTACGAAATGAGTGGGGTTTGTAGTCAGATGACAAGGGAAACATTATTTGTACACAAAAGTACTGTCTTTCTAACCATAACATCAGATTAAAATCTGCTTCCTTGAAGTCAGTGATTTCATAGTTGACACAGTGTTTAGTAGTTATTTCCAATACAGTACGATGGCACCGAATGGCACAGAGCCACCTGACACCCACGTAATACTCAGCAAAGCAAAAATCTTTGAACATGGCCCCGAAGGAGGCAAACTCTAACCCACTTTTTCTGGACATTTTTTTTAATCTGTTGTTTTTAATCATTTAGTTTTTTTTAATCATTTAGTTTTTTTTAATACAGTCTCAGGTGCAACTTTAGGGCATTTCCTTTTCCGTATGAGGACTAATAAGAAATCTGTTTTTAAAGAAGTTTTTTTCTTATCATAAAATCGTTGCTTATATGTTACCAAAAATACAGTCAGAGAAACACATGCACACACAATCTTTCAGCTACCCAGAGAGAAAATCATGTTAATGTTTGTGTGTGGTCTTCCAGACCCTCCTGGATATATATAGTTATAGGAAAAATTATTTGTTTAACCACAAACGACCTCACACTATACATCTGCTTTTTTCATTTAAAAGTATATTGTGATGGTCTTTTCAGGTTGGTGAATATACTTTTTTTTTTATTACAAAATTTTTTACAGGGTTACAAACATTTGGGTCACATCTATTGTAGTTGCACCACCCAAGTCAGAGCTATAAGCATGTCCCTCCCAGACCAGACCGTGCTCACCACCCTAATTAGGTGTGAATTTACCCATCCCCTCCCCCGCCGCCTGCCTGATCCCCAATGAGTGTTACTTCCATATGTGCACATGAGTGTTGATCGATTAGTACCAAGGTAAATATACTTTTTACATCCTTAAAGAACAGACATCTTCAGTATCACTTAGGTGCTTGTGTAGTCAGGTTATTGTCTGTTTCGTTAAAGTGCTTGTTGGAATCAATGAACAGCTACCGTAGCAGCCCATACTGTTTTATAGATTTGATGGTACCTCCAATGATTGGAATTTCACTAAATGAGATATTCAAGAAATGATGATTTTATTTACTTTCTAATAATTTTAGTTAAAATTCACAAGGAACTGAGGGGGGAAAGGAAGCAAAGTTAAATACAGCAAGCACCTGCGGTTGTGTTTGGTCTGAGTCCCCGTGTCCTTGCCTTTCCTCCTCCCCGCGTGGCCGACGCTGGCTGTGCCCAGAGAGCAGAAGTGCGATGCCGTGGGGAAGTTCACCAAGGCCATGGATGACGGTGTGAAGGAGCTGCTGACCGTGGGGCAGGAGCACTGGAAGCGGTGCACAGGACGTAGGTGCCACTCCTCGCGGCGGGGTGGGCATTGAGCTGGCGGGGGAAGGTGCAGTTTGATGACCTTTGTCCTAGCGGGGAACCTGCTCCCTCAAACGGAAGTGAATTGGGGGAACCGCAGTAATGTCACGCCTATGACTCTGCTTAAGTGACCTCTCCACCCAAGTTAAACAATAAAACTGACTCTAGCAAAGCCAGTTCAAGAAATCTCACCAAAAACGCCGTGTTTGCTTAGTAGTGCCAGTCATTTTGGCCTTTATAAGCCATGGAAAGTCAATCTTTTTTGCATGTTTAAAGAGTGCTTGTAGTTTAGTTTTAACCCCATGATTTTAATTTTTAATCTTCATCCGTTTGATAAGATGTGGTATATTTGACTAAAGCCATAATTTTTAGGAAAAGCCAGTATAGGTGGAATAGAAAGTATGTCAGCTGGGTCAGACTGGGAGCCCTGCTGAGGGGAGGGGGCACTGTCAGTCACGGCTTTCCGCCCACTCCTGCGTCCCCAAGAGCTTCTTGCCTCCCTCCCTTTCCTTTGTTTGGAGAGTCGTTCTGCAAACCATTTCTGCCCGTGTTCCCTAGAGCTATGTGGCTCTGTTGTCAAATACCCCAGGATAGAAAAGCACTGTCACCTCTCCAGCTATGGGGAAAATGCCACAGGACTTTGCCCTGTGATGCCCCAACGCTCCGAACACCACAGTGACACATCAGTCACTGAAACGCTGGGGCGGCCACTGCAGTTGAGTTCACACAGGTGTCCTGACTACTGTAGAGCGCTGGGATTTCTCTCCCCTCCATGGCAGTCCTGCCCCTGCCGGCAGCACAAGGAGAAGGGCAGCCCCAGCCGTGCGCCGCCTGCCTAACATCCAGACGAACGGGCACTGCTGGCCTGTCACTGCGAATTCTCTGGCCTTCAACTCAGAGCACCTTACAAGAATATTCGTTGCATCCAGTTATTATTTTTTAAAGAAAAATGGCTTCTACTTTGAATTATAAAAGTAACATAGACCCACTTTTATATCGGTCCTTTGATACTCCGTATAGGAAAGAGCTTAATTATTTTTGTAAAGATTGTTTCAAAGTGGTGTGTATCCTCTAAATAAAAGGAAAGAATCAGGATTTGAAATCCAAGAATAATTTTAATGAACAGGAACTAAACGTGGGGTGACTTGTGGATGAATTAATAAAATAGCACAGCAAAGGTAATAGCGATATTAAGATCTATGAATGTTATATCCAGACCTGAAAATCTAAGCCTCACATTAGGAATCAGCCAACTGTGGTCTGCAGGCCAAATGTGGCCTGCCGCCTATTTTTGTAAATAAAGTTTTATTGGAACACAGCCACTTATTTATGTGTTGTCTGTGGCTACTTTTTGTATTCCAGTGGCACAGTTGAGTAGTTTCAACGGAAACTTGTGGCCCCACAAAATCTAAAATATTTACTGTCTGGCACTTTGCAAAGAAAGTTTGCCAGGCCCTGCCTTACCTGGCAATGGCACAGGTACATTGGCCAGTGTCGCTCTTCCCATACCAGTGGCCGCTGCCATTCACATGCTGTTTCACATCAACAGAACAGTTTGTAGCATACAGCTGTTCCTGCTGGAGGTCCAGCTACCAGGAGGGATAGCAGTTGTTTCTTTCCCATGGCAAGGAAATATGATACTGTACCCGAGATAATAAGCTTGAAAAAAAATGTATACAAGTGCAGCTTCTAGAAAACAAATTCCGAGTTAAGCCTTGGGTCACACGGAGTGACTCATGAACCAAACGGGAGTGGCACTGTTCTCTAAAGCATAAACAGAGAGGCTCGGTGTCAAAGGTCATTTTGGCTGAAACTCTTACAGGGCCATCATAACAAATCATTTAAATCCATTTCTTTGAAAGCTGTTTTTAAGTACGTGTGAATCTTACAGTCAGACTTTTTTAGGATATCACAAAAATCTGGGACTATGATTTCTTTTCGAGAATTAAATCCTTTATGTCTAATGTCTGGTCAGCTCCGTGTCCTGTGTAATCTGTGAGGCCAGATTTATAAAATGGGGAATACTGGTTTAAGGCTGCTCTGTTGGGGGATGGGGGAAAGAGATTGAAGCACTTTGTTTAGGATTTAATTCAGGCATGTCTTTTTTCTTCTCTTCTCTCACAAATAGTTTTTAAAAATTCCTAATCGGTAACCAAAACTGTAGCACACACTCCATGTGGTGAAGCACCTGCCAGTGTCTTTAACCCCAGGTAGAGAGGCAAAAACTGAGGCACAAAAGGGTAAACAATTTGTTAAAATTAACTGAGCTAACACAGTTTGAATTCGTGTTTCCTGATACAAGGAGCTTATAAGACCTTACTTCAAATTTCTCTGGCCTAGATAATTTTCTTTTTCTGCTTTAATACTGTAAATATTAGTCTTTAGATGCAAATAATGGTTTATTTGGAAAGGCACAGATACCTTTAAGGGGACCATGTACAAATGCAAGGAAAGTAGCCTAAGATGCAGAGACTCTTCTGGAAGTTCTCCAAAATGATCCTAGAATTTTAGCACCTTAAAAAGGAACTTGTAGGGATCATTTACTGAATCGTCTCATTATACAGATGAGAAAACTCAGACCCTTCCTCCCTGATCCTGTGAAGTCTGACTATTGTATTTTTCTCCACACCTTGTTGCTGTCAGTTTTTGGTTGGTTATTGGTTTGCAAATGATCATTTCTGTGTACACACACACACACACACACACACACACACACACACACACACACAAGAGAGTTGGAAATGCAGTGTATTTGAAATCACAAGCCAAATCCACCATCTATTAGCCTTGTGACCTTGGGCGAGCAGTGGAGTTGTCTGAGCCTTATTTCCCTAATCCTCAGCATGGAGAGGTGTCTGTGCATCCAGTAGAGAGGGTAGCGTTGGGGAGGGTGTGAAAGTATTTCATAAACTAGAATTCACCTAAAGGAGCTTCTGTTTCACTAGGTTTTATTCAGTAAATGAGAACATGGGGGGTGGTGAATAGTATCTACCATTAGTTGAACAATCAATCAGTTAAAAATAATTGATTGAAAAAATCATCAATTGAAAAAATAATCACTTTTGCACCAATCTTAAAGAATATAGACCATTTTGAATCACTTCAAATGTCTTTTATTGTAAAGTAATCACATTTAGAAAATAGTTGAATCCCATTTCAGTTTGCTCAGAAGACTAGTTAACAGTTTATTCCTTTTTCTCTTTCAGCACTACCCAAGGAATATCAGAAGATAGGAAAGGCCTTGCAGAGTTTAGCAACAGTGTTTAGTTCTAGTGGCTATCAAGGTACGTCTTTATTTATTCACTGGGCCTTTAAAGGTGTCTTATCGAGACCGTCCCCTCTTTGGGGTCTTGCAGACAGCAGCTGCAGTGAGGCATCCTTGTCCTTGATGTGTAGATTGGCTGGGCTGCCGCGCTCAAGGTTTTGCACCGTCACCTTACGCCTTTTGAGAAAAGTGGAAGGTTCTTATAATTTGTATTTTCTTGCTGGTTTGTTTGCCTTTCTTTGCTCTCAAATATAGCTCCTTTGTTTCACTGTAACAGGTAACCATAATGTGTAAGACTCTACTCTTCATATCATTTCTCTGCCAAACTCTGTCAAGTCTTCATGTTTTATAAAGGCCAGATTTCATCAAGGTTATTTGAAGGAGACATGTTTGACTAAGTAACAAACACATATTGCCTAATTTTCTCCTTAGCACATAATTGTTCCAAATTATCCCATATGTGCATATCGTACCCATGGCGTTAAGAGTTCATGGTTTATGTAGGCAGCGCTTGTGAGAATAAGTTATCTCTTTTCCTTTATAAAAAGAAAAAGGCATTTGTCAGCTAGGTAGGACCTATTAAATCTGAGTATCTCCTATCACTTACTGAAATGATAGAATTGGTGCTTTCACCAGGTGTTTATCCTAATACCCAGGGAAGATAGTCATTTGGATGTCAGTTTCTGAATATTTTAAGGAACAAGAAGTCAGACTAACCAAAATGTAAGATTTGGAGCTCCCATATAGCAGTGTTTCTCGTTGGCCTGGCTTAACTATGTCTTGTCAACACTAGACAGGAAGGAGGCTTTGAGGTTCGGTTAGCCTCTTTGAGGAACCTGAGGCCTAAAAAGAGAAGCATCTTGGCCAAGGGTAACAAGTGGTTGGTGTAAGAGCCAGGACCAGAACCACTGCCTGGGGACTAGGCAGATGTCTAGGAGCCCTTCCATTTTCGTGGCTCTGTGGTGTCCTGACAGGGAGAGAGCCTCTGTTACAGAGATGCTAGAAAATCGGCTACTTGGTCCTGATGGCACCTTCATATGTCAGAATCCACCTGCAGCTCTGCCTTCCTTAGACCTCACCTAAGAGCCCTCTCACTGTTCTTCAGCCCTGCCCACAGCTTCCCACCATCACCTCTTAGTCTACAGGAGTCGCCGTGGGACAGCTAGCTCAGCATGGGGTGCCCCCAGGTGCCCAGCCTCATCCTTCCAAGCCCAGCCGGTGCCTCCTAGTCCCAGCAGAGTTCCTGTGCACATGGAAGGCTCCCTTTCCCACCCACCGTGCCCAGACTCAATAGCTTGCTCAGGGTGGAAGAGCTCACCCCTTTCCGAATTTAGTTAATTTGGATTTCTTCATTGCTATAGCACTTCAGTGACTTTGAGGAAAAAAGCATGACTTTTTTAATTTATTCAGCATTTTCTTATTATGCCTAGAGTAACAGTTTCTTGCAGTCGTCTACATCCTAACTGTAAATGGAAGCCTAACAATGATCCTTCCAGTAACTTCAGAGTTTGTAGCTAGATTATAATATTAATATATATACCCAGATTTAGGATCCAAGTCATTTGAAGTTACATAGAAAACACAGAAGCCATGCAGAACTAAATTATAGATTTTTTTTCATATGGAGAGTTTTCCAATAAAAACCAGAAAACCTGCTAGACAAATTCTGAAAGAGCTGCAACACATATCATAGGATTTTAAAGTAGCAATTCACTTGTTCTACTGGGCAGTGCTAGAAGAGACAGGTATCGCTCACTATTGCCTAAATTATGTTGTTGTTAGTAGAGGGTGCAGATAATTGAACCAAAAGTCTTTGAAAGGGGAGAAAGAGAAGACAGTTGGTAATCTGGGAAATGGTTTCTAAATTTCATTGACTTTATATTGTAAATAAGTCTTTGCATATATTACTCATCCTCTTAAAAATATAGTAGAATCCACATACCTTCAAAATGATCAGATTCTCTCCAGAGTTGTATAGTCTATGTAATTTTAGCCTGAAGCAGCATAAAGAAACATAATGATATGGAAAAAAAAGGAGTAGAGAAAGATGCAGGTGGCCATAGGGATGAGGCCACCCCAATAGAGATGGCAGTCCAGATAGAAAGCGGGTGGCCTGAGCATGACCCTAAGATACTGAGCCCAGCTCCCCAAGGCTTGTCCGTGACATCCTGTGCTGGGAGCCGCCGGTGATTCCTCAGCGTTTCCTGTACTATAATTATCAATCAACATGCTATTAAATATCATATTGCAAATAACACTTTTTCCAGTATTACAAGTACTCGATATATGTTTATGTTGAATATCATTGAACTACTAAAGATACTATTTTAAAGAACAGTTCAAGTTCCTGTCAGCCAGCTTCTCCCATTTCTAAGGGCAGCGAAGGTCGGTGGTGTTGGGTGCTGTCTTATCACATCCTCCTGCTCAGAGACGTTGGTCTTGGGCCGTGCTGCGCCATGCCATCCTGCAATGATGTAAATGAGCTGGATTCCTAAGGATGTCTCTGATTATATTAAATACCACTTTCAACGCTCCTTTAACAGTATGCGAAATAACATTGGAACAACACAGAGACTGTTAGCATGGCCCCCACACAAATCCATGACACCTTCCATATTATGGATTATGTAATCAGTAAAAATTTTTAAATGGTTATTTGTGAGGAAGAGAGTAGGCTTCTGATTATATCTCGTTTTGTAGATTTGAGTTAGGAACCATATGAATGTTTTACATAATTATTAGAAAACAAACTTAAAGCAAAATGGGAAAAAAAATCCCTAATAGTCAAAAGCAAAATAAAACAAATGACTTGATACATCAAAATGAAAACATAACCACACAGAGAGGAATTATTTTAAAGCACCTTAAAATAGTACTTTGTACATCTCTAGTATCAGATGCCTTAAGGTCAGAAAGACTGCAAAATAATTTTAGTGGTTTTCAGTAATCATACAGTTAGAAATACAATGTTGATATTGTTATTCTAAAACTTCAAAAACTGTATATTATAGGGTAAAGCAAATATGTAATTATGTTACCGTTAAACAATTAAGATTTTTTAAAAATAAAAAGTTTTAAAATAAATTTTAAAAACTTCTGAGGTCCTAAATTTGAATTGGAATTATCAATATGAACTCATTATGCATTTTCCCTCTTTCAAAAAAAATACAAATTTGCTCTGTTCACTGAAAAGGCCTAAAACAATTACCCAATCCAGCAGCAAGCCGCATTCCCTAGCACCACTCACAGGTGGTATCTGAACACTGTCCCACCAAAATGAACCTGGGCTCCTGTCAGAAGAGCTCAGATGCCAATTTGAGGAGCCTTCTGCTGGCCAACGAAAAGAAAATCTGAGCATTGGTGAAAATAATAACTGATATGGAATGAAGAATATCAAGTATATTTAGGTCCATCATTATAAAGATACTGTAAAAAATTATTGTTGCTCACTTTTGGAGGATGGTAAAGGGTCAGCTCATTATTCTGAATAGTGTGCAGAGAAAGAATCCAGCCTTTAACCTCTTTTCTTACTTGAACTCTACCTCAAGGTAACCAGAAAGTTGATAAAGTTTCTCCTTGTAGAAGTATTTCAGCTAGTAAAGGTGGAATGATAGAAGTGGAATAGAAAACCCACATTAAAATAAAAGATCTAGACAATGATCATTCATGGATTCTGGCATCAAAAAAAACAGAAATAACTGGAAATTGTGTTTCTGAATCTGATGAGGCCTCTGGATCCAGTAACTAGTGTAAAGAAAATATAGGGACAGAGAAATGTGTTAAGTGCCACGCAGAGATGCAGTCAGCAAAACCCAGACTGTGGGTGCCAAGGCAGATGACTAGGGTTTGTCAGCACCCCAAAAAAGGCAACTTTCAGAAAAAGGGGGTGAGGGAGAAGAATCTGTAGAGTAAGAAACATCAGCCGTGCGCCACGTGGGCCTTCGCGTCCTGACTCAGGCAGCCAGCTTGTGCTGAGATGCCTCTTTATGTCAGAGTGATGGTCTGCTCTTGGGTGTGGTCATGGTATTGCCCCTATTTTTTAAAGGGTCCTTATATTTGGGGTAAAACTTAGGGAAGAGGTGTTGTGTATCCAGTGAGGTAGGGAGGGTGTAGCTGAAGAAAGGTCGGCTGTGAGCTGTGAGTTAGGTTAGGTGATGAGGATTCATTATACTGTGCTTGCTAGTTTCCAAAATGTTTGAAATTTTCTATAATTTACTAATAAAATAGATGAAAAGAAAATATTTGTAACTTATAACCACTGATCAAACCATAATCATTTTCAGGTGAAACAGATCTCAATGATGCAATAACAGAAGCAGGGAAGACATATGAAGAAATTGCCAGTCTCGTGGCAGAACAGGTACTAACATAATCACACAATTCCAATTAAGATTTTGTGCTATCTAATCCACATATTTAAAACCTTTCTTAAGTCAAACTTTTCGAATAGATATCCTCTTCTGTTTCTGTGTATTTTTGTTATTTGTATTTATAACAGTGTTTCTTGTGTTAAGCCAAAGTGGATAGATAAATTTGTCATCAAGACATCTAAATGAATGCATTGCAGTATTGATGCCTCTGGTCCATCCTTAGCCATCAAGGGACTGTGACGTCCCGGGCAGAAGGCCGGCTCAGATCTGTCTGGACTGTGGCTCAGCCTCTCCGAGCCTTGGTTTCCTTATTCGTTAAACTGCAAGGCAGTGCCTACCTTGTGTGGTTTCCAGGATTTAATAACTAATAGATAGCACCTGCTACTAATAAGTCTTGGTGAATATTAAGGGGAAAAAGCACCTGCTACCAGCCCCCAGACAGGGAGGTCCTTGTTATAGCTACATGGCTTTTATTGGCGGTGTGTGTGTGTATGTGTGTGTGTGTTTTCCAGATAACAGATAAAAAGTTCCCTTAGGAGGAATCTATTTTAAACCTCTAAACTAAAAAAACATTTTTTTCCAGACAACTGCTTAAAAATACTATGTTTGTGGATACACACATGCTGCACCACTGATGTGGTCATTAACTACTTTGCTGATACTGGTAGAAAATATTAATTTTTTAGAAATGTGAGTAAAATAGCTGTTAAAAATTCAGAAAAAATGGAAAAATTTAAAGTTGACATTTAAAATGATCACCAGGTTTTTTAATAATATTTTTTTCTCTGCTAAAATTTGGACATTAAACTATAACAACTTATTTGCTTGTGTGTAAACATACAGTATTAACTAAATTTTTTTTCCTCATGGTATTGGCCACCTCAAAATAGCTAATTTTACAAACCTACTTAAAAATTGTATTATGTTTTATCATTTCCTTTACAACATATGATGCAGAGTATAGCAAACAGTCTTGGGAATTATTGTCTCTTTAGGAAAACTAGTCTGGACGCCCAACACTCAATAATGTAGTGTAGCACATAGGACTTCTAGTCCTCAGATGTAACAGTTTTCCTTTCCTTGATTTGCTTTATTCCTCTGCCAGTAACAACCAACCTGTATCTTGTTCTAGCCAAAGAAAGATCTCCATTTCCTGATGGAATGTAATCATGAGTATAAAGGTTTTCTTGGCTGCTTCCCTGATATCATTGGCACCCACAAGGTAACTGATCACAGACGGTAACAGAGGACGACACCGGGTGAACCAGGGCAGACTGCACAGCCGTGGTCAATATTGTTTTTATATGTTTATCTTTATTATTTTAAAAAGAAACTATACAATTCCCATCATAAAGGTTTTTAAACTAAATAAAAAATTGGTTTGGGGTGTCCTCACATTTTAATTCTGGTTTTCTCTTCCTTTTTCAAAATCTGTGCATTACGTCTGTTGTGAGTCGTGGGTTTCGATCAACTGTAGTGCTCCAGTGTGGGGTGATGTACTTGGATTTGTTAGCGAGGTCTCTACAGAGGGCTGGTCTGGGATCTTAATCCCCACATATGGCCATTTTAGCATTTTACTTTATAATTTAAATGTCAAGAAAAGGGTATCATAGGTAAATTAGAAGCTTTATACCACTTAACACAAAACTCAGAACAATTAGCTTGTAGGATTTGTGCTAGCAGAGTTAGAGTTTTAGGCCTGGCATCTAATTTATGCATGAATATAGAGTTTTTCTTTCCAGGCAACCCTAAATAACAAGCAGTGTGATGATACTGAAGTAGGAAATGTTTGGCCGTTTTTACAACCACTTCCATCTGAGTATTAATTTAAATTGATTCAGTGCCTCTTACAGAAATCAAAGTAAAGCCCAAGCCTTGGAGTCAGCACACTTAAGTGCCAGCTTACAAAATACTGTTTCATAAAAGAGAGAGAGTACCCATGTGCGTACTCTACCCTGTACCAGTCAGGTGACTTTCTAAACCTGCTAATGCCTGTTTTCCTATTACGTGCTACTCTTAAAATGGCAGTGGCTTCTAAATATTACAGAGATGGTAATAGACTGTGCTGTTTGGTTTTCTCTTTTGTTGTAGCATAAAAAACTGTAAATTTTAGCTTAGCTACATTTTTCAAGAATAGCAACCTTTTTGCTTCCAAGGGACTTAAGTAAGTTAAATTTAGATGCTTTTTTCTGTTCTTATTTTGCTAGGATGTTT
Organism: Indri indri; assembly: GCA_004363605.1. Classification (NCBI taxonomy): domain Eukaryota; kingdom Metazoa; phylum Chordata; class Mammalia; order Primates; family Indriidae; genus Indri; species Indri indri. The sequence continues at coordinate 31,702 of RJWJ010002954.1, forward strand.
TCGTCTTCAGTAGCAAGTCCGTTATAGACTGTTAGCATTGTTACATTTTAAACTAATGACAAATCCTTTTAGCTTTGTTTTATTAATACTCTTTCATTTTATATCTCACAGGGAGCAATAGAAAAAGTGAAAGAAAGTGATAAACTAGTTGCAACTAGCAAAATCACCCCGCAGGACAAACAGAACATGGCAAAACGAGTCAGCACCATGTCTTATGCCTTGCAAGGTGAGGTAAAAGGGTTATGAGTAACTGGTGGAGTTCCCCCCGCCCAGCCTGGCCCCAGCAAAGTTGATGTTTGCCTTGCTGGAGAGGAATCCAAATGTGAAGGACAGTTAAATCAGTAAGAGCTGGTTTCCAGTGCCTTCATACGCCCCTCGTTTGCAGGATCCCAGTGTTGACGAAAATCTCTAATCTTTATTTAATTTTTTGCACATTTACCTGATAAAGCTATGAATGACAGCTCGATTAAGGCTGTATATTTTATTATTTGAGAGACATTGAAGATTCCTTTTATAACCCTTAACATCATAATGCTCTATTAAACTCTAAAGTTCAGCTTTTAGCAGTCTGTGACATCAGTACCCCAGGACCACAGAATGTGAAGGCATTTGGATGTATCGCTTTAGGCATAGTTTGACTCTAGTAAGATATTAATTTTTATAGATTTGAGCGTTTTTGAGCCTATGGGAGCAGCAAGTGGGTGTTCCTATGTTTTAGTGGCTGGGTGCTGGCACACGCACGGGCAGAGGAGAACGGGGAGGGCACACAAGATCATGGCACTGGATTGCGTCATGGACCTGCCAGAGTAAAACAGACTTTTAGGTTATTGGGAAATAATTTTGATGATTGTGGAAGAACTTAAAAGCCAAACATAAGAGTCTAGGCTTGATGTGGGCATTAAGAGGCCATTACAGGGTTTCGAGGGAGGGAAAAGAAGTTATCATCGAGGGAGAAGGGTTTAATAGGATAGATTGGAGAGCAGACACTAGGCCGAGAGCCCAAGCAGAAGAGCTTCCCCTTTGTGGTCTGAGATGCCAAGGACTGAAAAAAGATGTACCAGGGAGGATAGAATGAAGCGTATTTGCGGTTTTTCCAAGGAAAAACCTTCAGGACTGGGAATCCGTGGAGGAGAGGCATGTGTTGTGGAAGATCCAGAGCTGAAGCAACTAGTGGCAAAAATGTGGAAACCTTGTTGAAGATTTGGGTTTCGAAGGGTTTGAAATGGAGAATTTGGTTTTGAACTTGTGTCTGAGGTTATCCGCGTTGTAAATAAGTTTTGTACAACTTGGGGTCACTGAGTGCAAAAGTCAGAACAGTTAGCTGCTGAGGGCAGCTGACCTCTGGGGCCGGTGTGCGAGGGAAAGGCTGGTGTGGGGGTCATCAGGGAGGTGATGAGGAAGGCTCCCCAGAGTTGGGGGGCAGGGATGGGGAGACAGAAATAGGAAACCAGTGTATTCAGCAGAGGTGAAGGATGTAATCCCCCAGCGTGAACTCCTCCTGCCTAGTGAGAGGTTGAGCCCAGGCAGCAATGCCCTGTTGCTGAAGAGGGCCTCACACCTCTGCCAGCCTCTCCCAGCCGCGTGCAAGAGGGAGCGGGACGGCCCCCAGATGCCTTGCTGGGTCCTGCAAGCCTGTTTCCTGTTTGATCAGTTCTGTCAGGGTAGTGGTCCACATTGGGGTGATTCATCTGTGTTGGGCTTTAGAGTATTTAATATGCAAATCAATGAAAATCATCCGTCTACTGGAAAGTGGTGTTTGCCATTAACTGTTCAGCTTGTTTTTCTAGCCTCTTTAGAAAGCGATTTGCCGAGAACTGGCACTGCACTGAACCACCCAGATTAGGGCCGGTTGATGATTAATCGTAGCTGAGCAGAGAAACCAGGTGTTGTCATTTGAAAACTCGGAGGGAAAGCTGACTGTGTCTTGGTTTGGGTTGCAGCTGAGATGAATCACTTCCACAGCAATCGGATCTACGACTACAACAGCGTCATCCGCCTGTACCTGGAGCAGCAAGTGCAGTTCTACGAAACGGTGAGTTGGTGTCCGTCCGCGCTTTGCGGACACTTCGGGAGGAGGATTCTGGTAAATGACTTCAGCCGTACAAAGTTAAGCTGTTTGTATTCTTTAATCCTAGGTAATAAACCAAAGGAGGTTAAAATTTGTTTTTTAATCTCTTTCAATTCCATCTGCCTTTTCCTTTTGAATAACACTGGGTTGAAAAGGTTTCCCTTTGAGGAAGGGCTGTTGGAGCTAGTCGTGAGGCCCCAAAAGTCCTTATTGTGTGGCTCCTTCCCCTGCTCACAGCCGCTCTGTGCCTCTGTGCACAGGAACAGTGCTGAATGAGATGAGGTCACCCTGCTGTCCCTCGGGCTCCAGTGTCAGCGAGGGAAGGAGCCTGGCACCACACAGGAAACCAAAGCAGCCCTTGTTTGCCGTGAATGGGGTTTTCACAGAGCACCAAAGGAATCTCAGCAGGAAAACAAAGCAGGGAAACCGTAAATATTTTCATTCACATAACAATAGTGAAAACTTAAATTTCCATACCTCTGCACAGTAAGTTTGTTGCTTGCCAGAGTGTGTAGAAACAAAGATCTAACAGCACATAGGTGGAAGCTCAGACATGTGAAGGTAAATTCTGTAACTTTATAACTGGCCATCTGTGGCCTTGTTTCCTACTCAGCTCCCCCATCAGTGGTGGCAGCTCATGTGACCCAGGGTGATGCTAGGCCAGCCTGCAGCTCTCGTCCACGCACATGGCACCTTGGGCTGGACACTGCCGAAAATGCCTGTCCCCAGCAGCAAATCCTTGAAGGGGAGCTGTGCTTGGTGCATAGCTGTGAGTCACGTTGTGGGGCCAGTTGGTTTGGGAGACCGGCTTAGAGAAAGCGTTCACCTATGCAGTGTTCACCCCGACAGTACGCGGTGCCTGTGTTCTTTAAATGCACACTTTCTCATAAGTCGATGCCATCGTGTATTTGCCTTTCCTCACGTATTAGAGTATAGCAGATTACACTTGTCTCTGTGAGAGGATAATGCAAGGGCAACTCTGGAAATGCTGATAATATTGATTTATTAAATAATTTTCAAGTTCAAGTGTGGTGTAATTATTAATGACATTGTAATTCAAAATAGAAAACCATGTATTTCATCACTGTGTTTGCATGAACATAAGTGGCTGATATAACATTGCGAGGTTTCAGGTCTAACATAGTTTTGTGGCAAAGTAACTTAAATTATTAAAACTTGCGTATTTGTTCATGGAGCAAACGTCTTTGAATATCTGTAATACTAAGCACTTACTCCAGATGTTTAACATCCAGGGATGAATGATGCATTTGTGCCTTCCAGGCGCATGTGGTCTCCTAGGGGAGGCGCAGGCACGTGACAGATTGCAGCGCCCCGTCAGCTGTGTAGCAGAGGCACGTGCCGCCTTCATACCGCGTAGCCTCAGAGCGGGGCTTGGTCAGGGAGAGGGGGCCGTCAGTGGAGTCTTTGGAGCTCAGACTTGTCCAGGAGAGGCAGGGACTCCAGGCAGGCACGAAGACCTGATCCAGCAGACCCGTTTGAGGAAAAGCAGGGAGTCTGGCAGTGCTGCCATGGCAGAGGCAGGGACCGTGCCGTGGACACCTCACAGGCTGGTGGGGGGCACCGGGACAAGCCGTGGCGTGGGGCAGTCTCTCCAGCAGCAACGTGGAGGCGGAGTTGAGCCAGATAGATGAGTTAAATTGTTGTAGTGTTTAACTTGGAAGAATTGTAAATAATAGAATACTGTGACTCATCATGGGGGTAACATCTCAAAACTGTTCTGTTGTGTTGTTGTTTCATCAGATTGCAGAAAAGCTGAGGCAGGCCCTCAGCCGCTTCCCGGTCATGTAGAACAGGACGGAACATGAAGAAAACTCCGAGTGCTTCTTTCTGACTTGGGGCGATACAGCTCAAAATGTGTTTTTTTTTCCCTATTATCAAAAAGGGAAAAAAAGGAAAGAAAAACAAAAAGAAATAGTTGCAAAAAACTGCATTTATTTTATTAACCAGCCTAAATGCCTCCGTAATTTAGGGATGGTCTTCATTTGTTCTTTTCCATATCCATTATTTAAGCCAATGGAAATTGTCTCTATTTTTGGAAAGTGCTTAAAGTTATCAGAATTTTGAATGGAAAATTAGGGGTTTCCCCAACTGACTGATGTTTTACATAGAATTGTAATTTATAAGTCACCTACAATCTTCAAGTTCTTACCCAGTGTCAGATAATTAATACTAATTGCTTTCTTAAAAATACGGAATATGGCAGAATAAAAAAATATATATGTTTGTATATTTTTATAACTCTTTTCAGTCCTCTGGGCTCCTGTCCATTTAGGGAGGTCTGCATGCCTTCCACTGACACTGTTATGACTCAAGTGCTTACGTTTCAGGAGGGGAGGAGGCAGGGGCTCCCTCACGGTGCGTGGCAGGTGGACCGTCACGTGTCCCATCGGGGGACAGCTCGGCAGACGAGCAGATCCACCTGCCCACCCATTGCCCCGGGGTCGTTTCTGGCGTGTTGCTCATGCACGAGGACCGGTGCTCTCTCTCCGCACTTCTTCCTAGTCGTGGTCATGGCATGTTTCGTGCCAGAAAGAGTAAGTCAGGAAAATTGGGGGACTTTTAAAAATTCCGTGGCCTTGCTCCCAGGGAGGAGTGGCTGTGCTGATATCTGTGCACAGGAGTGCTCTAGGGGAAGGAGCAAAGGCGACACCCTCTGGGCCCAAGACCCTTCCCCTCTGTATTCTTAGCTGTTCATCAGACGCAACGAGAAGTGCTGGTGACAGGTGGCACCTACTTGACTGGGACTGTAGGCTAGCAGGCCCACGTGGTGTCAGACAGGATAAAAAGCACAGTCTGGTTCCTCTGCCCCCCACTCCCCCCCCCACCATGGCAAATTCAGGGACTGAGAAGGGTGACAGCCTGAACAGTGTGCAGATTCCCTGGGCTCTTACGCTGAAGAGAAAGTACAGACCGATGCTCTTCCTGTGCGCTAAGCTCCAGACGGAATTGTTCTGAGCACCAGTACTTCAGGTAGGGGCAAAACAGGACCTTGACGCACCGTCAGCTTTGAGTCCGAACACTCAGACACACCGTCTCCTGCAGACGAGCATTTGTCTTCCACAGTTGCCTTAGCACTCTCTCTTACTGCTTTCATGTCTCTGACCTATTACATTATAGAAAATGCAAAGTCCGGGCCAGCATAAATAAAATGAAACCAAAAAATGAGTAGATGAGAAAATCAATGGAGGCGAATGCGGGAACGTCTTATTCTTCAATATCACGGGTTTTCGTTGGTGTTTTACAAGTAATTTTCCCCACTTGATTTTTCTTTTCTAAAATCCCATAGAACAGTGTTTATGATACAGCCATTTAATATATGTACAAATTGTAAAGAATATGTATAAATGTTTTACACAAATGTAAAAGCATGTAGAAGCCAACATATAAATAAATTGTTTAAAAAAAACTGTACAGTAAATTCTCAAAGCACTTTTTCAAAACAGTTTTTGGTGGTTTTGTTTTTTGTTTTTTTTTTCTTCTTTCCGTTTATTGCTTTATATTTCAGCTGCTGAAAATGATCCAGGTAATGAATTTTTCCCCAAAACACATTTCTTCTGACATCAATTAATAATTTTAGTTTCTTGAGTCGGTATTGCCAGTCCTGGGAGCACATCACCACCAGCTGCAGAGTTACCTCCCAGGTATTCCGATCTAACTGGTACAAGAAAGGGGCCAGGAAAACGAAGACAGGATCTAAGAACAGGAGGTGACGTGGGATACGCAGAGCAGTAGCAGCTAACCGTGAACCAGGAAAGTAAAGAGAGTTAGAAAGAAAAGATAATCCACTGGAGGTTGATACTTGGAAGATTCTCCTTCGAGTGGCAAAATTTTTATGACATATTATGTATTTCCTTCTCTATGGGATCAAATGCACCACGTGGTTCTCATATATGTTGATGTTTTGATTTTTAATTATTTTTAATTTTAATTTTATACAAATAATTATTTTTAATTATTTGTATCAGCCTTTAGATAGCACAGAAGAGCTATATTTAATAACTGTACAAATATTGACAGTGTACAAATATTAATAGTAGGTAAGTATTTCGAGAAGAGAGATAAAGGCATGGTGAAGGAAAAGGTCAGTCAACTTGTCAGGCAGGTGGCACAGGTTGCCTGCCACCAGGAGCAACAGGCCCAGGATGTCAACCCACTGCATGGTTTGCAGGTGTTGGGGTCACCAAGAAAGATGCGACTCCCACAGGCACTGGCAGAGCAGTGCTTCCTTCAGAGAAGGATGGAGCAGGATCAGCCTCAGCAGTGGCCGTCGGGCCCCCACGGCCAGGTACACAGTCTGCTTGCACCCCCTAGTGCAGGGTTGACAGGCTGTGCGTGACCACCTGTGCCAGCACTATTGGTCCACGCCTTCAGTGGAGGGACTCCACAGGTGCTGCTTAAAGGGTGGGAATCCAAAATATTGCAATATATTATTTAATGTAGTAAAAGTTAAAAGTAGTGGTTGCTGCGTGGAACTGATAACAGTAATGGGTGAAGGTCCTTTTTTTCCTACTTCTGTATAGTAGTCAATTTTTTCAACCTGTTTGGTTTAAAAACCCCTTTCTCCAAGAAAGTAAGAAAGAAAACTTTGAGTTACGTTTTTGGGAGGACATTTGGCCATGGGTCTCTGGCAGTCTACCTAGCTTTGCTGGCTGGGTCAAGAATGCAGAGCTCTGACTGCTGCTCAGCCGGGCTGTCTCAGGCCTGTGTGTGCGCAGCAGGCAACCCTGAGCAACGAGGTGATGCCCGCAGGGAAGAGAAGCAGGCTGGCTCGCTGCTTGCTGTAACATGGTGGGTTTCCCAAGCTCTAGGCCCTCTCCCGTAAGTACACGCTGCTTGGGCAGACTCTCCTCTGGACCCTCCACTTTCCCCCAGGGACTGGCAGGGCAAGGGGAAAGCGACACCTATATGCTGATGTTCATGCTGCCTGCTGTGCTGTGGTGCGTCGAGTCCTTTGTCTCTGACCCAGGAGTCTCATGTGCCAGCATCCATGGAGCAGGAACACACTAACTTGCTTTTAAGTACAGCAGCATCAAATCTCACACCCAGCAGGTACTTTTGTAAGAAGAAAAAATTGTTTAAATGAAAGAATAAAATGAAGAAAGCCACCAGAAAGATACACACTTGGCTAGACTGTTAGACGATGGTGGATGACCTTTCACACCCCATCTGCACGCAGTAGAAAAGACTCAGGAGAACAAGCTGAAGTTTTAGCAAAGCAGAGATGAGAATGTCGTCGATGCTGTTGACAATTCAAAGGACAACTAGCGAAGTCATCTGAAGGCTATTAAAACTCCTGGGGAGAAGATGGCTTAGCTTCTGACTCAACAATAAGCTCAAAGGCCATTCGGTGAGAAATCCATGCCCATATCCATGCTTTGTTTGCCTAATTTAGATTATTTTTAAATTTGATTATGTTCTCTGATCAGCACCCAGGATATTTTTGGTGAAATGTTAATAGTGGTTTTCCATTTTGTTTCGTAGCCATCAGATGTAAATCTTGAGTGAGGAAGCTGCAGGTGGTCATTAATGGAAGCTGTTCCTAGAACCGCAGGTAGGAAATTAGCTCTGTCCAGCTTCTCTCATTCACCAGGTCCTTCGTACACAGATAAGGGAGCAATCTCGGGCTACGTTCATTTCAATGCTTCGTCTGGTAAAGGTTAGCGATTAGTTATTCATCTCGGCCTCAAGGAGGTGCCATGTCTAAGCTCACAAAGCCCGCAGTCAGCTGAAGGGTCAGCAAGCAGGAAGGCCCAGGTGGGACAGGCAGGCTGGAGGCAGAGGACTGGAAGGAGGCCGGTGTGTCGGAACGACGGCACCTGTCTGTGCTCCCGTGCGCAATCCCGGCTTTGCTCCCGAGTCAGCAGAGTGATGATTGGGTTTGCATTTGTAATAGCTCCCTCTGGCCGGCCACAGAGAGGGGAAGGAGGACATTATAGAGGACAAGGTTGGACGCAAGAACCAATTAAAGGGCTATTGCAGTGATGCGGGCCAGAGACAGGAGTGGCATGGACTAGTGCGCAGGGGCAGGCACGGAGCGAAGTGGGCAGGTTAGAGAAATACCCCCCGGAGAGATCCGTGGGCTGGGAGACAGATGGAAGCAGGGCAAGAGAAAACGCCCAGGCTTCTGGTGCCACCCGCTGAGTTACAGACACAGGAGGGTAGTGACTCTGAGACTGAGCACATGTGGGACAGGCTTTTAGGGTGGCCACGGACCCCCAGCTGAGCAGACAGGAATGTGTAGCAGCCCAGAGAGGCTGCTGCAGAGACCTGCTCTTGACGTTCACAGGGTTTTCTGAGAACAAGGCTGTCGTGTAATTACCTAGGGAGAGTCCGTGGAAGAAGAGAGTTGAGCCAAGGACAGAAGGAGGTGCGTACACAGACAATTTAATATCTTTGAAGTATTTCCTTTCCGTCTTTTTCTTTACGTGTACTTTTCCTACACGGCAGGAACCTTCCTGGGTGTGCAGTTTGTATTCTCTCTTTACTTAGCATTATATCATTTGGTTTCCCTCATCACATTAGAACTACTTTTATAAACGTAATTTTTAATGGCTGCGTAATTATACCACGTATTTTCGTACATTTGAGAACCCACATTTCAAGTTAGGTTTATGGAGTCATGGACAATTGTGAGAAATGGGATAAGTGCAGGTGTGTACAAAGTCTAAAGCTGTGGTCCCTAATCCCCAGGCCACAGAGCTCTGCCGCCACCGGTCCTCACTCCCTCCCACCCCGCCCCGTCCCTGCAATAATTGTCTTCCATGAAACTTAGGAAGGGGGCGCCGCACAGCAGGAGGTGAGCGGCTGGCAAGTGAGCGAAGGCTTCATCGGTATGTACAGCCGCTCCCTGTCACTCACATCACCGCTTGAGCTCCGCCTCCCCCTGCCCCTCCCATCCATCCATGGAAAAATTGTCTTCCATGGAAACCGGTCCCTGGTGCCAAAAAGATTGGGTACCACTGGGCTAAGGGACATCTTGGGGACCACTAAATGGTGAGGGGGGCATGGGGTCAGGAAAACTTGGTGTCATAGTCCAACTTGGTGTCATAGTCCGTTAGGATGCTATGACAAAATACCTTAGACTAGGTAGTTTATAAACAACAGAAACTTACTGCTCACAGTTCTGTTGTAGTGGAGGCCAAAAGTCCCAGATCAAGGTGTAACTGGCTCCAGGAACAAACACGAAATGACACCCCTCATATATGTTTTGTTATGATTTGATTCCCAGGCCAGAAGGGTTCAATGACCAGAACAGTATAATACTGTTTAATCCTTTTACCTTTTGAGTTGACTCCCAGAAATGGCAGACTTCTCACAGGATAACAGCACCAAGACTCACCATCCATCACCAACCTGTGACTTCGGAATGAGACCTCCTGCACGCATTGCTTTCAACACAACCTGCCCCAACACACGTAGCCACCTTCCTGAACTCCTTATAAAATCCCCTACCCTCAGTTGCTCCAAGAGACAGATTGGAGGCAATTCTCCTGTCCCCTGGGTGACGTCATCTGTAATAAATTCCCTTTCTTCCTTGACAGTCCTCATTGTCTCGGTAATCAGCTTTCTGTGCAGCAAGCAGTAGGATCTAGGCCAGAACCCCCTCGCGGGTTGGAACAGAGGTGCCGCAGATTCAGTGTCTGGCGAGGGCTTGCTCTCCGTTGGCTGTGTCCTCCCACGGCCGAAGGGGCAGAAGGGACTAGGGTACTCCCTTCAGCCTCACTTCCCCAAAGACCCACCTCTCACTACTACCGCACTGGGTATTGGGTTCCAATACACGAATCTGAGGGGCACCAACATTCAGGACGTAACTCAGGAAGGCAGGCGGCATCTGAGCAGGGCCCTGAGACACAAGTGGCCTACACTTACCCTTCAAACTTGTGTGTGTGAGCACCCAGAGAGCCCTGGGAGATCACGTGGGTGCCAACGGTGTTCTTCCCCATCCCCATTTTGGAACAACAGCCCCTCCTGGATCAGTCAGTTTCCTGATGGGATGGTGACTCCTTTCCTTGCCTTTTGGTCTCTTGGACCAAGGAACCGAAAGAGACCAAGCAGCACCATGGCTCAAGGTCTAGAGGGACCCTTGTGTCTCCTGGTGGAAGCATTTCCCCTCCTGCAGTCATTTGTATTATGGAGACCAAAGCCTTCACTGTTCCCTTTCTGCGTAAAATATATATTTGTTCCTGAACTAGAGTCATAAAGCTGTCAATTGTTACTAAACCACTCATATTTAATATTATCACCAGTATGATCGGGTTTAAACCTGTCATCTTGCCATTTATTTTTTTCCCATCTTTGTTCCTTTTCCTCCTTTCCTGCTTTCTTTAGAGTTAAGTACTTTTTATGATTTTATTTTATCTTCAGTGTGACCTCCCTTCTCTTTGATGTTTGTTCTAGGGCTTACTATATACATTTAGCTTAGCACAGTCTACTTTCAAATAACATTGTACCACTTTACATATAAGAACTTTAAAATATTTTACTTCCATTTTCCCAATGTATACTTTGTGCTATTGTCATACATTTTATTCTGCATGTATTATAGACTCAAAAATACATTGTTATTGTTTTTGCTTTAAACAGCCAATTATCTTTTAAAGAGTTTTTTAAATGATGAAAAAAGTCCTGCATTTACCATTTCTAACCCTGTCATTCCCTTGTGTAGATCCAAATTTCCATCTAGTATCATTTTCATTCTGCCTGAAGAGTTTTCAACCCGCCCCTCTGGCAGGTTTGTTGACTTTCAGTAATAAACCAGAGGGGAGGAGGGACCTGGGGGCAGAGGGTGGCCCAGCTCTCCGACCCAGGTTCCTGCAGCTTGCTGAGCGCGACACCGTCTGGGTGGCACCTGCAGCTGCCAGGCGCATGCCAGCGGGGTGTTAATGTGTGTCTGGGAAGCCCCCAGCCCCTGGGATGGCCGTGGTGCATCCTCTGGGAGGTCCCAGCCTTGAGGGTTCTGCTTGAGAATCTACCGAGACCCACATCCAGTTGTAAGGCCCCAAGACAGGTCATGTCTGTGTGTGCGCGCGCACGTGTGCCCGTAGAGAGAGACAGATATCAGTGCTTCCTGTGCTTTATTTACAAAAAGAACAACTTACAACGAACTTCTGAACCAGCCCTCCCTATTCACAGCGCTGCAACACCTGTCCCCCCAGCGCCAAGGCAGCGGCACCCAGACAGGCTTCCCCAGGGAGCTGAGCCGGGTGCGCTCAGCCCTCACCTGTGCACGAGGCTCTTCCGACGGGGGAGGGCGTGTTGGCAAAGACGCACAGCTGTTTCTGTGACCACTGGCACCAGGGATCTAGAAAGGGACTAACTTGTTCTCCTCTTGGCTGGGAACTGTCAGCTCAATCTCATGCAAAAGTCCCTGTTTCTCCTGGACCTTGGACTGCCCGGGGTCAGGAGCACGAAATGAAACATCCTACTTCTCCGATAACTGTAGCTACCTGCGCTGGGTGGCAGTGCTTGATCCTTGGGAAGGAAAGACTGAGGCATGTATCAGCTGAGCTGCCATTTACGCGGTGTCTACTTAAGAGACTCAGTTTCCCACCCAGCTCCAAAGCAGGTGTGCGTCATTTCCTCCCACCACAGGCACCAGGACGTGCAACCCTAGACTGTGCAGACGTGGCCCTGGCTTCACAGAGCCAGCAGGACAGTGGCAAGAGGCGCTGCAGCGACAGCTCGCGCTTACACGGTGCCTGCTACTTGCCAGGCTCTGTCCTAGCCTTTGAAAAATAATGATGTATTTCGTGCTCACATCTTTATATAAAAGATAAGGAATTTGAGGTAATGGTTCAAGGTCACCCAGCATGGAAGGGGAGATCCAGGATCCAAACCCTGGCCGTGGAATCCTTGCACTGAACTCCTACGGATTCCGTCTGTGTAAAGGCAACCGAGTAAAGCACAGAGAAAGGAATGATGACACAGAGTGGCACTGCCGGGAAGGAAAGGAACGCAAGCACGCGGTGGGGACAGTGTGGTCAGATCCCTCTGAAAGGGACATGTGTAGGTGGAAGAAAGATCTGGGAAGGGCTCAGCCACTCCAAGATAGTTATGGGAACGGGACAAACTGGCCCCTGGACTTGGGCCTTGGCACAGCCACAGGACCACACAAGGGCAACGTGCCTGGAACACGGAGGGTGAGAGAGCGTGAAGGGGCTGCTGGGGGACAGCGGGGCCAGTCAAGCCACGGGAGGAAGGGGGATGCCCCCAAGTGCCATCAGAGCCGAGCATGGAGTGACACAATCCAATTGTGTGCTGAGCACAGACAGGGTTGGAAGCAGGAGTCTGGGTGACAGGGTGGTCACAGAGCTCAGGAGGAGAAATGGCCCCAGGCGCGGCTGGCCTGCACTTGATTTAGAATCAACAGCCAATGCCCAACCCACAGCTCCAGCCTTGCTATGGATCTACCTGGCTTTTATTGGAGAGCCGTGAATCGGGCCAGCCTCCCTTATATAAACTAGAATCAGCCCTCGCTGGGTGCTGGCAGGAGACTGGTTTTGTAAGGTGGGGACACGGAGACGGAACAGTAGAGAAAAGCTGATTGGTTAACATCGGGTTACTGTCGGTTATGTTTTCGTTAGGATGGAAGCAGAGGCGACTTCCTTATTACGCTGAGTCAGGTACATTGGAATCTGCTGTTTTCGGGAGAAAAAAAAACCCTGGTCTATTTTGGGATCTGTTTCCTTAAAGCTCCAGTTTGCTGGTGCGGAATTTAGTGGAAGTGACTCCATGTGGGTTTGGTCTGTCTGCTGGGGCCTAGTGCTGTGTAACAGTCAAGCCTTTGGTCAGGCGCTCACCTGAGTGGGAACTCAGTCTCGAACCCCTGACCTCAGTGAGAGCCTGACCAGACACAGCATCAGCCCCGCTCCCGGTCGCCATCATTCTGGGTCTCCAGCTCGATACAATGGACTGAAATACTGGGTTTAAATATGTTTAAACTCATGAGTTCATAATGAAAGTAAAAAAGAAAAAAACTCATTGGTCACCATCAGAGGATATTAGACCAATTTAGTGAGTTTGCAACAACTCATTACTTTGAACACTAGTAAATAAAGAAAAAGAATCCTATTCCACCTGTTCTGTTAATTTTTGTTTGTGTCACCACTGGGTAAACGAATAGTAGATGAGAATTTGCCATTTATAGAGAAGGATTTTAACTGCCAACTGAAAAAGGAATGATAGAACATAACCATTTCGATGATGAAGGGCTGCTCAAAGCGACTCAGACGCAGGCTTACGAGAGGAAGAACACACTTCACACATGGAACGGTCTACTCAAGCGTCTAGGTCCAACCACCAAGCCACCGTGGCAGAGGAACACACTAAACACCACCACAGGGACACACTCAGCAAAACGCAGTCTGGGGAGGACCAGTGTACATGCACCCTTGTTTTTTTTTAACAAATTGCAAGGGAAAAAAAGAAATAGAAAACCTACATATTAAAAGGGATTTAAGAGATATCAGTCATTTTGTGTAAATAATATTTGGGTGCCATTCACACAAACTATGGGAAAAAACTTATGACATTTATGAAATAATTGGAAATGTGAACACTGATAATATTAAATAATTATTTTTAAAATGATACCAGTCTGCAAGGTTATGCAATTTCTCCAGCAGCTTTAAGGATTCAGAGTTAAGGGAGGCTGCTAAATAAGTCATTGAAAGTTGCAGTTTGAATAAATGAATTAGTTAATTAGTAAGTTAAGAATATTGGAATTTTTTTGCTTTAAACGTTAACTTAATATTTAAATTTTAAATTTGTAGTGTCTAATGAAATACAGTTGGCCCTGGAACAATATGGGTTTGAATTGCACAGGTCCACTTATACATGGATTTGTTTCAATAAATATATTGGCAAATTTTCTGGAGATGTGCAACAATTTGAAAAACTTGCAGACAAACTGAGTAACTTAGAAATATTGAAAAAATTAAGAGAAAGGTATGTCATGAATGCATAAAAGTAGATACTAGTCTATTTCATCATTTGCTATCATAAAATACACACAAATCTATTATAAAAAGTTAAAATTTATCAAAACTTATACACACACCCCACACATAGCACCATTTACAGTCCAGAGAAATGTAAACAAATTTAAAGATGCAGAATTAAACAGTAACTGCATAAAATGAACGTAGTCCATACTGTACAACTGCAATAATTTCATAGCCGCCGCCTGTTGCTATCGCGGTGTTGTCTCTTAAAAGCCAGAGACGCTCATGCTCTCCACGTGAGTTCATCTCTCCAGTAAATTGCCCGTCCTGGTAAAAGGTGACCTCTTGCGCTCCTCACGTGCTTGTGCAATAGCGAAAACCTTGACTGGCAGCAGGGGACCCGCACGCAGTGGCAGGAGTGGGCCGGAAGTGCTCTTGCGGGGCAGCGAGCAGCCCTGGCCTGGCAGGGACAGGCCGACTTGCCGGCTGCGTCCCGTGGACTGAGGTCTGCAGCTGCGCAGGCCGGTTCAGGCAGGAGACTCATCTTGTGAACACGCAGATCTCACAGGACCTACGAACACTCTGCAGTCCGGTCACTGTATTTCTTCTCCCACGGTTTTCTTTATAGCCTTTTCTTTTCTCTGGCTTACTTGATTGTAAGAATATGGTATGTAATACATTTAACATACAAAACGTGTTCACTGACTGCTTATATTATTGGTAAGGCTTCCGGTCAACAGTGGGCTATTAGTATTAATAGGTTTTGGGGGAGTCAAAAGTTATATTCATATTTGTGACTGCTCCCCTGAGCTGTCACCCCTACCCCCGAGTTGTTCAAGGATCAACTGTATTTATGTTAAAAAGTATTTTGAAAAACTATGAAGTTTTATTTAAAACATATGGTTAAAATCTTGGAAAGCCAGAAAGTCATTACACATTGAGAATCAATAAATACATTATTTGCTGATGGGTCGATTCGTTTTGCCAATGTATTGGTGATTGTATTTTTTTAAAACCCAAAGAGGGACATGCGGTCTGACAACAGGATCTTTGAATGTATTTAGATGAAAACTGTTATTAAGGCATAAAACTTAAATTATAATTAGTTGTACATTTAATGAATCCCTTTTAAGGGAAATATAAAGTTACACACAACTGAAGCCAACCCAGAAAATCATATGTATCATCCCCTTGGAGTCAGACCCTTCGAGAATTGTCCAGTGTGTCCACCGCATTTCAGAAGTGGGGAAACTAGAGGACGGTCCGAGAAGAACAAGGGTAATCAGAGCACCAGGCGACGGGAGCACAAGGAGGCTTTGCAGGAGTCACCGGAGAAGCTAGGGAGGGGCGGTCACTATCCCTGTCTCCACGGCGACTGCACGCGTTTAATAATCCGAAAGTGGTGACTAGATCCTCGTGTATACAGCAGGGCGAGCAAAGACCTGATGTGCCCTCACCTGTCCTCCAGACGGCTCTCATAGGGTCAGCAGTGACCTCCACATGGCTAAACATAAAGGCCAGTTCCGACCACATCCTATGCCACCCCTCTCAGCCTCGGCCACTGCTGGCCACAGGCTACTCCCTGAAACGCTCCCTGCCCTGGGACCCAGGATGCGGTGGCGCTGCTGGCCTCTTCCTCAGTGGCCTGTGCAGGTTCCTCCTCTGCCGCAGGCCTGCATGTCGGGGTGGCCTCTTCCCGTGCTGGTCAGTGCTCAGCCCCTTGTGAAGTCACTCTGCCCCAAGGCTTTCAACCCATCTACACGTGGTCCAGGTGTACCCCAAGGCCAACCACCCATAACCATACAACTGAAACTCAAGTCTTCCCGATTGCCCCAAAACACGAGCTCTCATCGTAACTGAAACACCACGTGAGGTGTGTGTCCTTGTCAGCGTGATTCAGTGACATTAAACCAATCACCTATAAACAAATCAGCTTAATCAGCTTAAACAGCTCCTCTTGCCTCACAAAGAATGTTAATGTATAACAGCCAGTCACAAAAAAGGTTGAGACGCCTCCTTCTCTATGCATTATAAACGGTGCTGGAACCCTTGTGCCCGGGCTTCCTACCACTTCCAGTTTGTGGTCTCCCAGGTTGTGGGGGACCACAACCTTTTGTAAGCACAATAAAATCTGTGTGCATTTCTAAAGTTTTAAAATTTGATCTGATTTTATTTTTGATACTGATGACCTCCATATTCGCATCTCTGTCCAGACTTTGCCCTTGGACTCCAGACTTGCATAACCTGCTGCCCACGGAACTCCTCCACCTGGATGTGTAATCGGCATCTTCCATTCACATGCCCCAAACTGCCTGTGCCACCTGCAGCCACCTGCTCCTCCCACCTTCGTCCCATCTTGGCTGATGGCAATGCCATCCTTCCAGTTGCTCTGGCCAAAATCTCCGACGTACAAACACCTGTCTTTTTCTCACATCCCACATCTGCTGTGTCAGCAAATCCCGCCGACTCGCCCTTCGGGAATCTATCCAGACTCCGACCTAGTCTCCCCGCCCCACCCCACCAGCCTGGTCTGGGCCCCACCAGCAACTGCCCAGCTTGTCCCAGTAGCCTCCTGCCTGGTCCTACCTAGTCTCCCTCCCTCTGCCTGTGCTCAGGTTTCAACTCGGCAGCTAATCTGAACATGTCCCTCCTCTGCCCCCATCGCTCAGCACAAAAGCCAGTGTCCTCACAGTGGCTGACAGCCAGGTCCCCTTTCTCCCCTGGCTCCTCTTCCGCCACCTCCCCTGCTGCCCCAGGGTCCTCTCCCTTCCCCGGGGTTTTGCCCCACTTGTTCCCCGCACCGGGAATGCTCAGATACCCACGCGGCTCACCCCTCGCGCGCTTTAGTTCTTAACTCAAACGCCACTTCCCTGTGGCTGCGCTGGCCCCTGTTAAAGTTGCGCACCCCGCTTCTCGATCCTTGTCCTGCCCGCTGCCATCAGCACATTATGTATTTTGTTTGATTTCCTCTCTGTGGCAGGGATTTTTGTCTGCTTTTTTGCTGCTACATCCCCAGCATCTAGAACAATGCTGGGCACATAGCAGGTGCTCAGTAAATATTTATTCAATCAATCCATCAGAGTAAGAATCACGGCGATGGATGAGCAAAAGAAGTTGCGAACCTTCCACTTCCACAGGCACTAGAAGGTACAAGGAGATTCATTTATTTGTCGCACAAGCACTTCCGGACGCCTGCTGCGGTCAGGCAGTGTCCCAGACACGGGGGCTACACCAGGGAAAATAAGACTGAACAAAGCACAGGAAGCCCTGCCCGGGAGCCGTGGTAGGAGCGATGGATGACAAACGGGATAAATAAGTTGGCTGTTTGTCAGAGCGTGGTAAGTGCTAAGGAGAGAAATAAAACAGGGAAACACGTGACGTGCTGGGGGTGTGTTAGCCTGTGCACAGGCTGCCACAGCAGAGCACTGAGGACTGGGTGGCTGAAGCAACAGAAATTTACTGTCTCACAGTGCTGGAAGCTTGAAGTCCAAGACCCAGGTGTCGGCAGGGTTGGTTTCCACTGAGGCCTTTCTCCTGGGCGTGTGGACGGCCACCTTGTCCCTCTGTCTCCACGTGGTCCTCCCTCTGTGGGCACACGTCTGTGTCCACATTTCCTCCTCTTATAAGGACACCAGTCATATTGGATCAGGACCCACTGGAGTGAGGTCCCTTAGACTTAACCTCCCCTTTAAAGACCGCTTCTCTAAGTGCATCACACTCCTGGAGGTTGGGAGTTCAGCACGTGAGTTTGCGGGGACACAATTCAGCCTCTAACGGGGCAGGTGGTGGAGGACATTTAGATAGGGACAGGAAGGCCCCACTGAGAAGACAATGTTTTGCAGACCTGAAGGATGCGAGAGCAGCAGCCGTGTGGTATCGGGGGAGCAGCCTCCCACGCCCAGGCCCGAGCAGGGCTTGCTGGGGCACGTGCAGAGAGACGCGGACAGCAGCCTGCCCGGCTGGATGAAGCAGAGAGCGGCTGCAGGTGGGGCCCGCAGACCTGGGCCTCCCCGGGCCAGCTGTGCAGAGTGAGCTGAGCTGAGAGATGGCGTCAACACGACCCCTCTGGCCGCTAGCAGGGCCAGGAGAAGGAGGGGCCTAGATTCAGGCTGGAAATGTCAGGCCAGGTGGTGACCAGATGTCCACTCCAGACCCCGCCTCCAGGAGGGAGTCTTCATCCTCCTAGTGTTGGCAGTGTTGCTCCCGGCAGGAGGGAGCTGCCTCGCCAGGATTCTACCTCCTCTGTGGCCAGGAGTGGTCGATGCACTCAGGACACCCCCTCCAGAGGCCCGGGGACAGCCCGGCCTGTAGGACTGCGTGGCAGCTCAGCTTCGTCACGCTCTTCCCTCCCTCCCTCCCGTTCCGTGCACCTCCTGCAGGCACGCCCCAGCTCAGGGTCTGTGTCATGGGCACCCACCCAAAGGACTGAAGCCTTCTCGCCACCTCGCAAAGGCTGGGACGGACGGGCAGCCGAGGTCGCCTCTAGCTTTACAACCCCGTCGTCTGCTCAGGCACCGGGGACATTCAATATGACTGCTGGGCTCAGCCACAGCAAATATTCTGGGCCGTTCCCGCTCTCCATTTTCCCCGTGGCCCTGTCCCCCGGCCACCCCTCTCCCAACCCCCTTGGCAGCCTCCCTGCCGTCCTCCCATCGCTGTCTCCCTCCTCCCAACACCTGCCCTCGGGGACCTCCCTTCTTCACCGCTAGAGCTCTCGCGCTCTGCTCTTCGCTGCCTGCCTTCCCACACGTGCAAGCCAGGCAGTCCCAAGGGGTCCCAGCTGTCCCCTCTGTCCCCATCCTACTCATCTGGTGCTTCTCCCAGCCAGGCTGCTAGAGCCAGCAGACTCTACTTAGCCGCCTGCATTTCTTCCCTGATTCTTTGCAGCTGCTTCTTTGTAAAACCCTCTGGCAACACTGCCCACGCAGAGGTCGCCATTGCCGTCTCACCGAACCACGGTCCTTTTCCGAGTCCTCACTCCTGGACCCCTTCCCGAGCTTCTCAAACCGCTGGCCTCACAGGGCTTCCCAGAGCTCTCTGGGCCACGCCCTTGGCCTCTCTGCTTTCCCAGGCTGCTTCTGGCTGGTCTTTCCCTCCTGCCCCTCCCCTGCTCAGACGGCCGCTTCCACTCCTGGCTGTCCCCCTCCAGCTGCCGTGTTCACGTCTGGCCTCTCACATGCGGCCACTGCCAGCTGGACAACTGCCTCATCTCAGCTCAGCACACCCCGAACCAGACTCGCCTGCCCACTGACAACCCGCGTGAGTGACTGAGGCAGAGTCTCCATCGATGGAGGTTCAGTAAGCCAAAGCTGGAGGACGCACCGGGGGACGAACTACAGACAAACTTGCAACTGTTTTTCCGAAGGGGAATTTGGGAACTTCAGTATTTAAAAGGGAAAGCTCACAGGAAAAAAACAGAGGGGGTGAGCTAACATGTTACATTCCCGTGAGGGAGGCCCAGGAAACATTTTGCATAAGGCAAGAGATGAAGGGAGCGAAGGGAGCGTCAGTCATGCGGATGTGTGGGTGGAAGAAGATTTGATCTCTGTTCTGCACCTGGGAAACTTGTCCTCAACATTTACTAGCATGAAATTGAACAGACCTTAGTTTCAGGAGCTAGGCTTAGCCTGCAGACCCAAAGTTGCAATGTGCATGTCCAAGTTTACGGGAGGCCAGCAAGGAGTTTCTGCTGATCTGTGGGGGCCTGACTGTCCTCTGCAGGTGCCTGAGGGCTTCCGCCTGCCCTGGGCTCTGGCTGACGCAGGTTAGCATCACTGGAAGGAGCTGTGCATGACTCGGCCTCCAGTCTGGACCTTCCCTTTTGCATAACGAGTTGGGGGCGTGGGGGGTGGCCTGAGATTTTTCTCTTCTTTTGTACTACCCAGTCCTGTCCCAGGTAAACAAGCCTCCGGCTCTGTGAGGGTAGCACCACTGTCTCATTCTCGAAACGCTGGGGTTCTTCTGAGTCCTGACTGTCCTTTGTGCCTCTCGTGCAATCAGGCACCAAATATAGACACGTATTTCTTCAAAATCTCTCCTGTCTTTGCTCAGGCTGCCATAACAAAATACCACAGACTGCATGGCTTCAACAACAGAAGTTTATTTTTCGCAGTTCTGGAGGCTGGGAGCTCCAAGATCAAGGTACTGGCCCATGTGGCTCCTGGTGAGGGGGCCTCTTCCCGGCCTCAGCTGCGGCTTCCCTCGGCAGGTGCACAGGGCGGGGAGCAGGTGAGCTCTCCGGTGTCTCCTGTTGTAAGGACACTAATCCCATTAAGGTGAGGGCCCTACCCTCAGGGCCTCATCTTGCTCTAATTGCCTCCCAAAGGTCCCACCTCTAAACACCATACTGCTGGGGTTAGGGCTTCCACATATGGGTTTGGGGGGAGGAGTTCAGCATTGAGTCTGCAACATCGCCCCTATTTGTCCTGTCCCTCTGCGTGCTTTGCTACCCTGCTGGGCTCCCTGGCTCTGCAGCCCACACCGCATGAGTTAAACTTCCTGCTGTGGCTACTCGGGGGCTTGGCAGACTTGGCTTTTCCTTCCTTCCCCTTCTCCCTTCCCAATCTCACGCCCTGCAGGTGCTCTGCAGCTCAGGAGGGGGATGTGCCAGTCTCTCCCGAGGCAGCCGGCCCACTTGTCCTCCCAGGTTCCATCTGAGGTTGAGGTGTCCGAGCGCGGCCTATAAGACAGTGTACACATAAAAGGATGGGTGCTGGCCGCGCGCAGTGGCTCACGCCTGTAATCCTAGCACTCTGGGAGGCCAAGGCGGGCGGATTGTTTGAGCTCAGGAGTTCGAGACCAGCCTGAGCAAGAGCGAGACCCTGTTTCTACTAAAAAAAAAAATAGAAAGAAATTAATCGGACAACTAAAAATATATAGAAAAAATTAGCCGGGCATGGTGGCACATGCCTGTAGTCCCAGCTACTCGGGAGGCTGAGGCAGAAGGATTGCTTGAGCCCAGGAGTTTGAGGTTGCTGTGAGCTAGGCTGACGCCATGGCACTCACTCTAGCCGGGCAAAAGAGTGAGACTCTGTCTCAAAAAAAAAAAAAAAAAAAAAAAAAGATGGTGCTTCCACTGCCACCCACGTGGGCCGTCCCACCTGAGACCAGATGGCACACACTGGAAAACCCCGCAGCCTCTTGCCTCATGCAGCCGATTCTTAGAGATGGGGAGCAGCCATTCCAATTCTTGAGTCTGAGATGTGCAGCCTAACATTGCCAAAATCACAGCACAGCTTACGGTTAGTGGCATGTTATAGTCTAACTAGAAGTTTGTTTTTTTCCTCAGTGGTACATAAAATAGTGGTTCATTTTACAGTTGATAGTGTCTTAGATTCTATAAGTTATAAAGCTCAAGTGGTGGTCCTGGCTGTAGGAAAATTCCTAAAATATGTACAGCATGCCACTGTGCAGAAGTTTAACTTGCATGATACTAGTTAGAAAAGAAGAGAGAGAAAATAAATAGAAGACTTGGTCCTCTCTCCCTCAGACCTTACTACTTAATTCGAGAAACAAGGCTAAGAGAAAAGATACAAAAACACTTCTCAAGCAACATATGAGCAAGTGAAACTGAAGTCTACCATTGTGAGTGTATATAAACACTGTTATCTGGGACCTCAGCATTCTAGGAAGGCTTCCTGGAAGAAGTCAACTTTGGGTTTAAAAGGAAAGGGGTCAGAAGCTAATCTGCCTCATTTCATAGGCACACTGTTCTCATGAGGTAATGATATTTCCCTTCCACGGAGAAAGAATCTGTTCTCGCTGCTGTGAGCACCATGCCTGGGTTCCCACCACGTCACAGTTGATGTGGGCAAGGAAGAGGGCTGAGGGCCCAAGATGATCTCTGTTGTGTTGTTCATAATGACTTTATTACCGGAGTCGGCCCCTGAGAGGCTGTCCACCAAGGGTCAAATGTCTGGTCATTGCTGAATGTCTGCAAGGACATGATAATGTCCTGCTTGGCACTGGAGCCTGTGCCCCTTCCGGAGCAAGCCAAAGAGACGTCTCTTGTTTCAGTGCAGCAGAATGGGGTGAGACCAACCCGGTTAGTTTGGGGACCTGACGGAAATACCCTGATGGAGGCCTCTGGGGCCAGCGACACGCACCCATTACAAAAGAAGGAAACTAAACCTGCAAACTGCCCCGGAGGGTGATGCCAAGCAAGGCCTAGAAACCCTCCTCCCTCCCGTCTCCTCTGCAGACAAGGTCCCACCGGCCCTGGCCTGGGGGCCAGAACCCGGTGCCAAGAGGGCCGTGCCTCAGGTTCCCCGGCTGCCAGGCCGCACCCTCCAACGTGAGACTCGCAGATGTGTGCCTGGGGCCGCGGGCGAGGTGCGGTCACATCTGACACGTGAGGCACATGGCGCTCAAGAAGTCGAGGGCATGTGGTAAGGGGGGGTCGTGCTCCGGGGATCGGGCCCCGGTTCTCTCCGCGACAACACACCGTTGATCCCCCACACCTCTGCCTGGCGGGGACCGTGGACCACAACACCCTCACGCGTCGAACGCTAGGACACGGCGACATTTATCCAGCACTTTCCACGCGCTCACTGGGCGCCTTCGGGAGTTACCCCGTCCTCGCCCTCACCGTGTAAAGCAGCCCCGCGTGTTTCCCGGCCCGGCTTTGCAGGGCGACGGAGGCGCAGAGTCGGAGCGGCTCGTCCAGGGTCGCAGAAGCGGACGACGAAGGGCGGCGGGAGGGGGTCCGCAGCCGCGCGGGGCTCTCCGGGCCGCGCCGCCCATATAAGGCCGCGGGCGACCGGGGCGTTTCCGGGTCCCCGCGGGCCCCCGCGAGCATCCTCCCCCGCGCCGAGGAATGCGCGGAATCTCCCCGCCCGGCGCTCGCCGCAGGGGGCCCTTCCCTCCCCGCCCGGCCCGGCGTCGGCCCCGAGCCCAGGGGCGCCCTCACCTGCCCGGAGGAGGGAGGCGAGGAGGCCGAGAGAGGAGGGAGGAGGAAAGGGAAGGGGAGGAGAGGGAGGCGGCCGGGGAGGAGCCTGGCGGGGCGGGAGCGTCGGCGCAAAGGGAAACTCCTGGAAGTTGGGGCGCGGGAGCCGTCGCGGGCGGCGCGCTCGGTCGGACTCGGCGGGGACCCGCCGCAGCGCGCCGGCGCCATGGCCCTGAGCAAAGGGCTGCGGCTGTTCGGGCGCCTGGAGGCGGCGGGGGAGAGCAGCGTCCTGCTGGAGGCGCGCGGCCGCGGCGACTGCCTGCTCTTCGAGGCCGGCACGGTGGCCACGCTGGGTGAGTGGCGCGGCGCGCCCGCCTGTCCTGCCCGCGGCGCCTGCCTTCCATGGGCTCCTCCCTTCCGCGAGGTGGCCGGGCTAGGGCGGCGCGGGAACCTCGGGGGCTTGGGGATCGCGCGCAAGGGGGTGGCTTTTTTGAATGAAGTGGCGCCGGCGACGCCGGAATGCTCTCCGCCTGTGCCGGTGGCGCACGGAGGCCGGCAGCTCCTCCTCGGGGTCTGCCGTCCGCGCGGCCTCCGCTGAGGATTCGGTCCTTGGAGAGGCGGCTGTGATCCTTCACACCTGGCCCTGGCCAGGGACTGCATACGCATGACGATCCCAGGGGGTTGACTTAGGAGCCGGCCCCATCGTGTGCCTGGCGCCTTTTCTTTTGCACCTGGTTGGTGAAACCAGTGATTACCCTTTGGCTGGCTCCACTCGGGGAGGGGATGGGGACCAGAGCACCAAAACATAGGCTCCCGAGAAACCGCTCATGTCTCTTACCTTTGTCTCAGTAAGTACTTGGTCAAGAAGCCTCGGTACTGCAATGTATGGAACTTGTAGGCACATATGCTACCTAGTGGCTCTCCCTTTTTGCGAGGTGTTAGACGACGCCAAGCCTGTGTATTTCACCTATGGGTTTCAGAAGCCTTGAGACTGGCATTGTGCTGAGGACTTTAGAAACATAATTGCACTTAATCTTCACAGTTTTGTAAAAGACCTATTATTATCCCCATATTGCAGATGAGCAAACTGAGGCCCAAAGAGGCTAAGAAACTTGCTTGCCCAAAGTGAAACAATTCATCTGACTTCTAAGTGGCCATTTGTGTAATGTCATGCAATGTATGACTTCCTAGTATGGCCAACCTCCTCGTCCCTTGTTTTGTGGCTAACATTCGTGAGGAAGACCTAGGTTGCACCAAAGCTGGTGAAACCAGTTAGGACTGTTAGAATTTTAAACATGAACACTAGAGAGTAGGCTTATACCAGCAGCTATCCAGCTATGCCATCTTGCCTGGTATTCTTAACTAAACAAAGCGCTGAGCAGGGTCACTTGCACTTTAGGTGGTCAGCAAATGCAACAGGCGTGTGCTTGCACAACGCTTTAT
Organism: Indri indri; assembly: GCA_004363605.1. Classification (NCBI taxonomy): domain Eukaryota; kingdom Metazoa; phylum Chordata; class Mammalia; order Primates; family Indriidae; genus Indri; species Indri indri. The sequence goes on from RJWJ010002954.1 coordinate 56,060, forward strand.
AAATCTCTCTAGTCTTGTTGTCACATTTGTCTGTGTCCACCCCAGTTCCGATATACATCTTGGAAGGACCATGTCTTCTATTTCCGCCTCCAGGGTCATTTCATTAACATGTAGTTGTACTGCTTATTTTCAGTCACTTGATCATTGAAACAATGTCTGCAGTATTCTCAGCTCAGAAGTGTAGGGCAAATCATGGATTAATTTATTTTCAGATTACTTCAGGTTGTGCTCTGTCCTGAAAAGTCCAAGTTTGGTCATTTGGTGTGGCCTTGAAAGAAACCACAGAAATTTCCATTCCATTTTAGATGTCTACTTCATACCCCATTTATTAGAACTGAGAGATTAATTTCATGATACGAACTACTGTTTCATCAAAGAGATTAAAGTATCCTTCAGCTGGCAAGGTTCATACACATTTAAGAGTTCCTTTGAAGCTGCTTGGAAAAAAATGCATTATTTTTTCAAAAGTGAAGATTTAAAAATGATTAATGAAAGTAATGTAGTGCATATCTTCCATTAGGAAATGAAGTCTCGGCTGAGATGCACTTACGTTATGTTGCTGATTACAGTACACTGGGTTTCAGAGCAGGGGGTGTAATGAACGGAATCGGCTCGTCCTCAGCTCACGTGCAGTCCACATGTCGCTTAACCTAGCATTCGTTTCGGTAGACTGTGGGCTGAAAAGCTAATTTTTGAAAGTCTCTTTTGCTTAAATGAAATGAAATTTTTTAAGAAGCAGCTGTAGCATTTGGTGATGTTGCTGGCCCAGAGGATTGTAGAAGAGAGCCTTCGGGTACCAGAAAGTTGTTTAAAACTTTTAAAATATCCTAAACGTATCACTACTGATAGAAGAGCTCTGAACTAGAAATTTGCATCTGTGTTCCAAAGGACGAGCTAACGTTTTTGCTCTGCTTTCCTTGACAAGGTCAAGAGTGGAGGGTGGGGAGCAGCTTCCTTCCCACTCTAGCTGTGGTTCTGTGATGGGTTCCCCGTGAGCAATGAGGGGCTGAGACTAAAATTGTGGGTTATTGCCTGGTGCCTGCTGCTGCTTTTACTGGGAGCAACAGATTTAGGGGAGTCAGCCTGACAACTGTGTCCTCTGACCTTGGGCCCAGCCCCCTCAGAGCACAGTTTACCCATGAAAGGTCCTAACTTGAAAACTATCTCTCGCTGAAGGGGTTCAGCAATTCCTTAGTGTTTTGGGGCAGTGCGTGGAGACGGTCAGGGTCTTGAACTGGGTTGTGATTATTAGGACAGACGGATTGTCCCTGATTGGTTGATTGTTAGATTCCTCCCATCTTAACCTGTCCTGCTGTTCTAACCTGTCCTCACCTGTCCTCCTGTTTTAACGTGAACTCTGCACACTAGACCATCTGGCCCTCTAGCAGGAGGATGTTGAAGGAATAATTCCAAATTCCTGCTTCTAAAGGAATTAGATTGAGAATCTTTTATGTGGATCAGTGGGAGCAGAAATTCCAGAGGCAGAAAAGCAAAACATATTAGCACCACCTTAAAAGGTTTTTATAGTTTTCTTGGTAACCCGATTCAATGGTAGGAGGCTTCTCCAGTGCAAGTGAAAAGCCGCAGCGTGTAACAGCATCCGTGCCCACCGTCCACAGTTAGTGTACAGATGTTCTCTTACTCACACATTGGGATGGAAAGTACTTGGTGCCTTTTTGTCTCTCTGTGTCTTGTAGACTTAGGGTGGACCAGGTAAAGGGAAATGTGTTTATTGTTAATGAATTTATCTGTTTTCAGAGTGAGCGTCAATGCTCCAAAGTTCAATGTTCTCCAAACAGCGCCCAGGAAGGACGGCTGGAGAGTGTCCCTGTGTTTACACGTGGGTTTGTGTGCAGGTGGACCTGCCGCGCCACTCCCCCCAGCATTGCTTGGCATCGCAGGCAGCAGGGAGGAAGGGAGGGATGGAGGAGGCTTGAGAGACTTAATTAAGTTAATTAGTGAGTGTCCCTAAGTTACTTTGAGCTTTTGGGGAAAGGTTTTGTGTAAACAGCAGGACTGGGTTCTCCCAGCTGCTGTGTTTGTCCAGAGGCCACATGGCTTTGTTTGCATTGGCGAGGTGGCCACGGGGCCTTGAGATGGCCGCAGGGCCTTGCTCCGTCTCAGGCTTTGTGGCCTGATTTATCTGGTCGGTGACTGGGAAGTTTGACCTGTGTCAGAGCGTTGGGGAGAATCAAATGCGTAGCCATTTTATGAATTCACCTGGAGAAAGGTTGAAGCCGGGGTCGCTTCAGGCTCCGCCAACTTGGGACACTGGAGCAGCTGCCCAGGGCCACAGTGGCCCGTTTGTCTCTGTGACTTGTGTGGCTTTTCTCAGCATAATATTTACCAAAATGCAAACTGGGATAGTCCTTTTTGTAACTCACCCGTGAGATCATGATTTCGGATTTTGAGCTGTGTGGATCACAAACTTTGTTTTTAACCTTTAATTGTGAAAATGTTTATACATAAAAGTAGAGGAAAAAATGAACCCCCAGGCACCTGTTGGTCAGCGCTGGTAGTTATTATTAATGCTATTTCAGTCCTCCCTGTATTTTTTATGAAAAAATGAACCTCCTCAAATTTAGTTTGTTTAATACCAGGAAAGATTATAATTTATTAGGATTGGCTTTTTTTCCTGACTTGCATTTATATGTGTAAGTTCAATTTTTTTTATTTTATTGTAAATTGACAAATTGCATATATTGATGGGGTACAAGTGATGTAATGGTGTATGTGTATGATGTGGAGTGATGAAATCAAGCTAATTAACATATCCCTTCCCTCAAATACTTATTTTTTGTGGTGAGAACATTTGAAATTTACTCTTAGCAATTTTGAAATATACATCATTATTAACTATAATTACCAGGGTATGTCAGTTCAAAATTTACTTGACAGGCCAGCACCGTGGCCCATGCCTATAGTCCCGGCACCCTGCGAGGCTGCGGTGGGAGGATCGCTTGAGGCCAGGAGTTCAAGACTAGTCTGGGCAACATAATGAGACCCCCGTCTCTACAGAAAAAAACTCTTGAGGAACATTTAGACAAATGAATGAGAACCTTGTATATGTGTCGTTGATCCAGTATTCTACCTATAGAAATTTAACTCGGGAAGTATTCACAGATCATAAGACCATTTTGCTTCAAGGATGTTTGTTGCAAGCTGTTTTGAATTTTTAACTGGTTAAATAAACTCTGGTTCCTCTTGATAATAACAGCTAACATTTATGGAGCACTTACTGTGTACCAGGTGCTAATGTAAGAGGTGTATACGTATTATATTAACTTATTTAATCCTCACAGCTTGAGGCAGGTACTAATAATCTCCATTTTACACTAGGGGAAACTGAGGCACAGAGTGACTTAAGAACGTGCCCAAGGAGCCACCTCTAGTTAGTGAGCAGAGTGAGGATTTGAACAAGGCTGGAAGGCCACAGAGAGCAATAGGTTCAGTAAAATCTCAGTCTTAGGAAAGGAATGTCCTGTGTATATGGAAAAAGACTCACTTTGTACCATTGTCTCTAGGTCATCTTGGGTTTCATGTGACATATCCTTTTTTTTTGGAGACAGAGTCTGACTCTTTTGCCTGGACTAGAGTGCTGTGGTGTTAGCCTAGGTCACAGCAACCTCAGACTCTTGGGCTCAGGTAATCCTCCTGCCTCAGCCTCCTAAGTAGCTGGGACTACAGGCATGTGCCACCATGCCTGGCTAATTTTTTCCATATATTTTTAGTTGTCCAGCTAATTTCTTTCTATTTTTCAGTAGAGATGGGGTCTCGCTCTTGCTCAGGCTGGTCTCAAACTCCTGAGCTCAAATGATCCACCCGCCTCAGCCTCCCAGAGTGCTGGAATTACAGGCGTGAGCCACCGCGCCTGACCTGACGTATACTTTTTGATCAAGGAGGTTCCTTTGTGGGGACTCAGTCAGCCGCTTTCCGAGCAGAGGGTGCAGCGTGACAAAGGGGAGGCTCCATGTGTAGGAGAAACGTGTGGGCACGGCCTCCATGGGGATGTCCCCGGCACCTGAGACAGAGCCTGCTGTGGCCTCAAGGTGTCAAGGAAATGCATCCTCCCTAGCACCGGAAAAAACATGAGGCCTGTCAAACAGACAAAATGTTGGGCCGAGTCTTCCCCAAGATCTGCTTGGTTTGGAGCTAGAGAACTGCCAAAGTGAGGGTGCTGGGCCCCACGGGCATGCACCTCCCTGCCTGCTGCTGCCTGGTTCTGGGGCTGGGGGCTCTGCCACGTGGGTGGGCAGATGTGTGCTTTGCCCCAGGGGCCCCGGGCAGGAGCGGCTGCCCTGGGTCGGTGCTGTGCCCTGTGCGAGAGGCTGAACGCCCCAGAAGGCTGGGTCCCACGGGCCACGCCAACTGCGGTCATGGCCTGAGAGGCTGGCAGGTTGCCACTTGCTCATGAAGCTTCCTGGTTCAGAAATGACTGGGACTAAGGATTCGCTGGGCGTGCACCAGCCCTGGAGGCAGGCAGGCAGCTCGTGCACGAATGTGAGGGTCTGACTCCATCCCAAGGCAGGTTTTTGAGGAACTGCTGTATTCCTGCAGCTCTGCTTGTTTCTGTCCGGCCTCCCTGTCCCTGAGGATGGGGCTGACGTTGCCACCTGCCTGCTCTCCTGGGTCCCAGGTGCAGCATGCCAGCCAGCCACAGTTCTGTCTCAGGTCACGTCCCTGAGAACAGGGCCTCATCCCACATACTTCTGCGAGGCTCAGGGCATCGCAGGTGCTAAGAAATGAAGACAGACGTCCCCAGGGTCCTTTGAAGCAGAGTGTGGCCTCCCTGAGGAGAACGCTGGCTCCAAATGCTTTCTCTGCTTGGTGTTGATGTGGGACCTGGGGGTGGGGTAGGGAGAGGGCAGGTTGTTCCCTTGGGAGAATTTAGTTAGCCCCTCCAAGGCCTCAGAATATTCCCCTGAAAACAAATGAAGTACACCTGTACCGCCTTTCCTACTCTGGGAGTCCATGCGTCTTAAAAAGAAAAGGCTTAAAACTAAGCATAAGTACCATCACTACTTCACACACCTAGAATTTTAAACTACCCAGAAATTTGAATCTTAGGAGTGGTGATCCAACAGGACAAAATCTGTGACAGCTTTGCGGGCTGAGCTAAACCTGGAAGTCTGATGCTACGTGTTTTCTATAGGATGCTTATGAATTAGTGAAAATACAAGAGATTCTCTCTCCTTGATTCTGCCCTTTCATACAACCGACAAAAACTTATAAAAAACAGTAGCAATTCAAGCTTAAATTGAGAAGACAAAGTTAGGTATTTATTATCACGAACTATGCTAATTCCATGCTGCGTTAGCAGACTCTTATTAAGAGCCGTGACAGTCTTAAAATGATACCTTTAATTACTGCATGGCAATTTGTTTTTAATAAGCTGGGCTGTCCTTTGGTTATGAAGGGGTAGTTTGTGTGTTTGGGAATGTGTGGGGTTTTTTTTTTTTATCTGTTTCAACTGATTATACTTTGCATGAACTTAGCTTCACCATGAATCTTGTCGAAGACTGATAAATATTGTGTGCTGGAAAAACTCTCCTTAAGAGGAGGAGACAGTTCTCTGCAGCTCCCACTGCCAGTTCAGCAAAGCTGAGGTCAGGGGAGCAGAGACGAGCAATGGGACTGTCACACACAGTGGTAGTACATATGCCCCGGCCAGCCGAACAGTGACACTCGCTGTCACGATCTGTGTCAACAATCAGCGTTATTTGTTTTTATGTAAATGGTGTGGATCAAGAATGGAATATTGGAAAACCAGGGCTGGAAATGACTGGCCACCCCCCACGCCTGAGCCAGGTCCTTTAACAAGGCCCATCTGCGTGGGGCTATCTGCCTCCTTCCTCCGGAAGCGCCCGGCAGGGAGAGGCCACACAGAACCACGGCTGGGTGGGTAACACGGGAGGCCTCGAGAAGTGCTGTGGGAACCGTGTTCCGCCTTGGAATCTCACGTGTCCAGAGTGGACAAACAGGAGCTTGTATTTTTATTTCAAACGGCCACCTGCCTCACTGTTTGGGGTGAGGACTGAGAGATTTTGTCTGGGAGTGTAAATTGATTTTAACTAGAAACAATAGAACTTGACTTCTATTGACAGAGGGAGAGGTATGATTTCCATTAGGATGTTAAAAACATTAGCAGTTCTGAAGACCCCTCAGGAGAAGTCCAGCCTCTGTGTGAGGCTCCCCAGGGCTTCCTGGCCGGGAGCGCCCCCCATTGCCCTGCCCGCCACCCTGCTTTCCAGGCAGTGACTGAACGTGCCCGGGATGTGCCGGGTCTGATCCCCTGTGGGCCCCGTGCGGGCTCCGGGCCGCCGTGCAGGTGGAACTGGGCAAGGCCTTCCTCTAACCTGTGTGGCGGCGATGAGCCCAGCTGCAGGTGTGGTGTTGATAGCTCACCCCTACAGCATAAGAGCAAATTATAGACGACCACATATATGAAGTGGGAAAATATGATGAAATAATACTGCATTCGGGCGGCTCCAGACTCCTAGGGTTTTCAAGTGTGTCTGACTTTGGCAGCGTCTGCCTCTTAGGTTTCTGGTTCACTTTGCCGTCAGGAAAATGAGGTTACTGAGAGCTTATTAGAATTTTGCCTTAAAAGAGAAATTAGACCAAGAACAAAGAATTGTGGGGTGATCCTATAAAAAAAAGTGTGTGAGCCTCAGACGATAGACTTTGTCTCTCTAGTTTTGTCCCCTCGGTTCTCCTGGGCCCTCCTAGCAGAGCCCTCCGTTTTGTGACTTCCGTCTTCTTCTTCTCCTGAACACTCTTAAAGTCTTTTGGGTGCAGATGATAAGATTGTACCGTTGGGAAATCCAAGAGTTGGATCCTGAAGTATCTCTGAGTGAAACGAGCCCCATGTCTGGGGTTGGTTTGGCGCGCTCCAGGAAGCGGGCAGATGGACAGGCGTCCGTGCACACACGGGGGCGGGGAGCAGGCGAAATAAGTGGGAAAATGTCGACAACTCCTGGAGCCGGCGACAAGCTGCGTGGTGGTACGTTAGACCTGGGGAGTTCATATGCTGGCTGCTTTTCAGTGTCAACAGATAAAAAAATCAATAACCTTCCCATCTGCCATCATTAATCAATTAGAGTAGGTAATGGGAAAAAAGTTCCACTCCCCACAATTTCTGGGACTAAACAAAATATGTAAGGCCGAGGAGAAGAAAGCTGTGAAACTTTCCTGAAGCACCGAATCCGTGGAAAGGTGTACCATGTTCTTGGGACAGGAGCATCAGCACTGGAAAGATGTCAGTTCTTCTCCAGTGAATCTACAAATGCCAGTTATCTGTGAGTAAAATCCAACTAAGGTCCAACAGGAGTTCTATCTACAACTTAATGGGTGGATTTTACAGTATCCGTGGAACTGCCCCAGCTCGTCTCCGCGCCCCTCCCCTGTCCCACCTGGTGGCCAGCACGGCCCTGTCCCCCGCCCTGGCCTTTCTGTCCACCTCATCCCCTGAGCTCTCTCCACCACGCAGCCTGACCCGTACCACTCAGGACCTCTGCATCTGCTGTGCCACCTGCCGGCACTGCCCTTCCCCGGGGGTCTGCCCGCTGCCGCCTCCACCGTGCTCAGCTCAGTGACGCTGGTGAGACCTTGCTGGCCACCCTGTCCGGAATAGGCTGTGGCTTCCGTGCACCAGCTGTGACTGCCCTGTCCCCTGGTTTTCTCCGTAGCACTCATCACTGAAATGGCCTTATGCATGTGCTTGCGAGTGTGTCTTCTGTGGGCCACCGCCTGGATGCAGCCTCCGCTGGTGCTGCGGGTTGAATTGTGTTCCCTAGAAAGATATGTTGACGTCCCAACCCTGGTACCTAGGAGTGTGATCTTATATGGAAATAGGGTCTTTGCAGATGTAATTAAGATGCAAGACAACATCATACTGGAGTAGGGTGGGCCCTTAATCCAAAGTGCTTGGTGTCCTTCTAAGATGACAAGAGACAGACACACGGGTGAATGTTGTGTGAAGACAGGACACGCAGAGGGGACATGGCCGTGTGAAGACAGGCAGAGATTGGAGTGACGCTGCCACAAGCCAAGCAATGCCTGGGCGGGAGAGACAAGGAAAGGCGGCCCTGCCATGCCTTGATCTTGGCCTCCAGGACTGTGCGAGAATAAATTGCTGTTGTTTTAAGCCCCCACCCCATCTGTGGTACCTTCTCACGCCAGCCCCAGGCAACCGATACAGAGGGGTCTTGTCTCGGTCAGTTCCGCGTTCTCAGCATGGCCTGGTGTGGGGAAGGGGCTCAGAAACACTGTTGAATGATGAAAGAATGGCAAGAAATAGCCAGGAAGATTTTGAAAAAGGCCCACAAGGACTGATGATTTACCACACAGCAAACATGTTGTAAAGCCCTAACGGCGGTATGGGCCGTCAGCAGAAAGCCATGCAGTAGGACAGAGGGCTCCAACAGCCTCGTGTAAGTAAGCCGGTAGGTCATTAAGGCGGTGATTTAGAGCAGCTGGGAAGAGGGACAGGTGCATACTCAGTGGTGTTGGTGCAGGTGACCAGCGCAGGGCCACGCAGGGCTCTTGCTTTATGGAGCTGAGCACTCAGACCAGGCACCCGGCTGCGTCTGCACAGAGAGGAGGGGGCCAGGAAGCTCAGCTCGCCAGCGGACAGCGCCGGCCGCTCTTCCGGAGTGGTGAGTGGTCTTCACGGTGGTTCATGCAGGTGACTGTGCACACAGCTGTCCTTCTGGTCACCAGCTCCTCCCCAGCTGTATGGATTCCAGGGTTCACGCGAGGACATGCTGTTGTGAGAGGTACTAAGAAAACCCCGTGCCCAGCATCCTCACGGAGAGGTTACAGTTCACTTGTGGGTCTTCCCTGTCCAGAAGCAATTTGCCAATCAAGGTCATTTTTACCATAAGCAACTTTGTCTGGTGTCAGTTGACATTCTGCTGTGACTGGGGTTCCCAGGGAACCCAGACCTAAATTTTCATACAGAAGGGAGAAAAGGTTCTAAGTCTGTGACCACAACTGTCCATATTAACACATAGCCCCACATTTTACATTAAAATGAACTTCAGAGGTATTTAATAGTTAAATGTAAAAGAAAAAGTCCAACTTCCAAGTATCGGAAGAAAATATAGGAGATGCTTTCACAGTTTTATGGTATGAAAAGACCTCGTAAGCAAAGCATGAAACTCAGAAGTCATAGAGGGAAAAACCTTACAGAATTAAGAAATGTTTTTTACTGAATTATAACATACATGTGGAAACGTGAATGTATCCAAGTGCACAGCTCCATGAATGCCGCCCGGCGAGCACAGCGTGTATGTCTGGAGGCAGAAGTGATTGAAGGCGTAAACACGGGAAACTCCAGTGTGTCGGAAGACAGCGGACATGCAGTTAAAAGACCAGCGACAGCACCGGAGGAAGCTGTGCTGGGAGCACACACAGAAGGGCTGGGACCGATGCTCACAGCATGTAACAGAGCTCCGATAGATATGAAGGAGGACAAACAGTCCAACAGGAAAATCGGCCGAGGACATAATAAGCAATTCTCCAAAGGAAAAATACAAGTGGCCGGACAATGGAGACAGTGCAGCCGGCTCTGCCCAGCACGGTCGTCCACATGTGGCTAGTGTCGGGTAGAGGGGCTGGTTCTCTGCCGTGCCGCCCACCCGCCTGATTCAGGCGTGGAGTGCAGGCCCCAGGTGGCACTGCTCAGCCACCCCTCGCTCCTGGCCTACAGCTGTGTCCTGGCACCTGTCTCCCTCCCCTTAGCCCGACCTGTTCATCGGTTCTCTGTGCGGGCTCTGGGCCGGCCCCACAGGCTTTCAGGTAAGCCCAGGTTGGTCTCGTCCTCCAGGGGGACCTCGACACGTGGCTCTGGAGAGCCAGGCTCGGGCTTGAGGCACAAACAAGCGGCCGGTGGCAGGACCAGGCGTGGCAAAAGTGGTCGGGAGGGGGCCGCAGTGTGGAGGGGTCGGGGCAGGAGGCACGCAAGGCACCCCATGTGTGAAGGCAGGGTGAGGAGAGCTAGGTGGGCCCCCCAAGGGGTCTGGCCCAGTGTCCAATCTGTAAAGGCAGCCCTCCCCAAAGCGGGGCCCTGAACGCACAGGTGACTGGGAGAGCAATTCTCTCTAGGCACGTGCAGCTCCTGTTAGCCCATGAAAGGTTTTGAGGCCCTGCAGTGGATACACCTGCTCAGCTCGGTGTTTCTCAAACTTGTTTGACCTTCAGCTCATAGAACACCTGGTGACATCTTCTAGCACACCTGTGTCCCTCAGGATGCGGTCTGGGAATCCCTGTGACGGCGTCATTAGGATTCTAGGGCCGGTTCTCACCCAGCCAAGAGGCTTTTCCTTTTTCAAGGCAGGAGCTAATTCCGGGTACAGAAAGCCTTTGGCTGGTGAGTTGGAGGAAACAGTTTCCAAATCCATGAAATGATGCTGACTATGGTCACTCGAGGAGGTTTCTTCTACCCTTTTGTAGAAAACAGCATGGTGTTTTTCCCGGATGTTAGACATGGCCCTGTGAATAAGCAGGCGTGTTTAGTTCAACAGGCACGTGGAGAAAGAGGCCAAAATAGTCACGATATGCGCCCAGGATATGATGTGTGGGGGGATGTGAATAATGAAGCGTAACCATTGTGTTTGTTCAGGGATTCATTTGGCTGTTTGTCCCTTTGTCTTTCCTGGACCCATGTGCCACTGTGGTCACCAGAGGCTGAGGCTGCCGAGAGCCTGTGCCGTGGCCCCCACCTCACCTCTTGGTTGCCCGTGTGAAGGGGTCGCCTGCGCCTGCCGTCTGCCCCCTGCCACCTCCCTCGGCACAGCCCCAGCTGGGCTCCATCCTCCCTGCTCTTCCGAAACCTTCCTCGGGGTACCCACGGGCTTCCCCTGCTGGGTCCACCTCCAAAGGCATCCCCCCAGGTGATCACACCTGCTTCTAGAAGCCCTTTCTCCACCTGGCTTCTGTGATGCGTTGTTCTTGCTGTCATCATATTCCTTCCTCACTGCCCGTTTTTCTCCAGTGCCTAGAATAGTGCCTGGCACACAGTAGGCGTCTAGCGTCTTTGTGGGGTGGTGGGGTTGAGGTATGAAGGGGACCTTGGCTTTCCCCTTCCCTCGGGCTCCCTCAGTTCCCAAAGCCCCGCTCCCCCCGAGTCTCTGTAGCAAGAGGGGGCATGTGCGGGTCACACCACGTGTCCTCTAAAGGGCTGTGTGGGTCTCGTGTTCTCTGCACCTGCCTGGAAACGGGAGCACGGAGGTGAGAGGAATCACCTGAGAAGCTGGAGGAGAACTGAGGAACAGGTTTGGCTGGTTTGGGATGAAGGGAGTGAAGAAACCTGAGAAGCGGCCAGGAGCAGAACCTCCACCCGCGGGCCCTGGGGACCTGACTCTCGGCTACCAGGAGCAAGATGAGTCTGTCGCGTGGGGAAGTGATGGACTTCCCTTGGGGGAGACTGAGACCCCGGAGTGACAGGTCGCACGCACACATTTGTGGAGAAATGGGTATTCTGGGGCTTCTTTCTTGTTCCCTGTTGGGCGGGAGGCCAGCAGCCGACCAGCCCTGCCCATCCTGAAGCACAAGGAGCTGCCTGCCGGTGGCACCGGGCCCGTCACTGGCTCCGCCACAAGCATGTCCAGCCCTGTAGCAGCTTTTTTATTTGAAGGTGCAAATTGCTTTCCTGGATTCCTTCTTTTTAAGGAAAAAAAAGACTCAACTACAAAGACTCAGTGGCCAGTCCTGTGCTCAAGCCTCTTGTCCAAGGAGCCGGCCTGCCCGGCGGCAGGTGGGTGGCTCAGCGCAGGGAGCGGGTGGAGAGGGCTCCTCTGAGACAGGTTTCTGGCTCTGGCTGCAGGAGGCTGAACCTTCCCCGACTTTCCCTGGCCAGGTGTGGCACCGGGCGTGGTGTCAGCGCGGCCTTTGTGCAAGGTGGTGCGTTCGTTGGCTGAGAGCGATGTTTTGAATGCCCCTCTCCCCACGGCTCTTTCCCGTGGCCTGGGCTTTCTGGTGAGGGTGAGGCCGTAGGGAGGACAGCAGAGTCCCCGAGCACGCTGGCACGTCTGTCCAGGTAGCTTTGTCTTGGCTCTCTGCGTCTGTTTCAAACAGACGTTTTGATCCCCCCGTGCCTGGCAGCTCGCCCTGCCCCGGGAAGACCGCGGTCTTTCTGAAGAGCTGCTGCAGCTCGGGAAGGCGCGGCACGAGCCAGCGTGAACCGAGCCCAGAATTAGCACATGAAGGGGACTCTGGCCTCGGTCTGCATGGCTCTGTCCTCTTGAGACCCCCGAAATACAAGAAGATGGTTTAATATCCTGCCCAAGAATGTAGCCACGGTGGTTCTTCAGTCTGGGCCGTCTGCATTGTTAAACTGACCTACTTACTTCCCTGTGCTGGGGGCAGGGTTTCGCCGGCATTTCCTCATGGCACGTTAGTGTGGAAAATATTGTTAAAGAAAGAAGAGCGTGCAGCTTGCGTGGTTATTGAGCTGACTGGTTGCCTGCTGGCAGGACCACAGCCTGTGCAGCGTGGCACTTGGGCAGACCAGGCACCGTGACAGCCGATGGGAGCGGCCACTCCTGCTGGGACCTGCCTCGGGGTGGTCTGACCCGCAGAGCTCTGTCCTGGGATGCAGAATCTGTGGGGCCAGCCCCATTTCCCCTGGAGCCTCAGGTGGTGGCAGTTTCTCTTCCACACCCCTTCGACCACTGGACCTGGGGGTGCGGAGCTCCCAGGGCCTCCCCAGGGCTCCACGTGGCCCATCCGTTACTCACAGCTCACCTGCAGTTCCTCTCAGAACAGAGGCCGTGTACCAGTCGGGGCTATTTCTGTCATAGCTGTGGTGGTGAGTCACATAGATGACTTTTCCCAGGTTGCCAGGGAAACAGGGCTGGGAAGTCAACCTACGGTCAAATTCTCTTGCCGAAAGGGAGCCGGCTCTGCTGACTGTTGGCCCCCTGCCCCTCCTGTTGCCGTCATCTGGGTCCTTGGCGGCTGTTGCTTCTTTCTGTCGGTTCTCAGATATCAGTCCTGCCCTCATCCTTGGTCCCTTTCGTGGCCGCGTTGATCCTTCCGCAGACCTTGGCCCCAGCCACTCACTCCACGGCCACGCCCTGGGCCCTGCGTCATCTGTTTCAAACATCCCTCTCCTCGTCTTCCACCTCCGTCTCGTGACTCCCCCCCCAGTGCTCTTTGACCCCGCTGGGGTGGCGGCCCCTTGAGCTGTGGCCTTTCCACAGTCCCCTGCCCCGCTGTGCCCTCTTCTCTCTCTAGCCGCCAGCGCCCAGCCTGCCTCCTGCTCACCCTCCCCTGCCTGCCCCTCTTGCTGCCTCTTGCCCACTTGGCAAAACCCGGGCCCTGGTTGCATCCTACTCTCCACGCCTGTGCTGGCCCCGGTGTGGCGGAAGTTTCTGGAGAAGCCCCACTGCCAGGCGGACGGGGCTGGCCATCAGCTCACCACCCCTGAGTCCAGGCGGCCCTTCGATTGCGTTTCTGCGCCCGGTGCAGGCTCCCACCCTCCCAGACGGCACTTTCACACCTCCCTGCTCTCAGCCCTGCCGCGCCGCCTCCTGTCCTCGCGCCAGCTGTGGCCTGTCGCGTCTCAGTCCACCGAGAAAACTGAAGCCACCAGGAAAGAATTCTCACCAGCTCCCTGCGCCACACGGATGCCCCCACCGCATCCATCCCGTGGCTCTCCCTGCCCTCCTGCCACCAGGAACACACCGGCCCCACCTGTGTGTCTGTCCCTTGGCCGCCTCCGGGCAGCTTGGTGCCGACCGCTCTCTGGGCTGTGTCTGCCAGCGCACAGCCTGGTGGTCGCGCACCCCGCAGGGCAAACCTTTTGACCCTGCGTCCCTCTCCAGCAGCCTCCCCTTTCTCTACACGTGCGCACATGCTTGCGACACACGCACATTACATACACGGGCACACACGTGCGCGCGCACACGGTTCCTCAGAGAATTGCCTGTCCCCTCTGTCTCTATTTTCTCTCGTGCTCTCCCTGCAGAATTTTGCCCCCAACTTTATTGAAACTGCTCCTCCTGGGTCACCAGGGGCCATCTAAGTGAAGTGACCGATTCTCAGTCCCCGTGTTACAGGCGCAGCAGCAGCAGCAGCCTCCCCCGCGCTGACCACTCGCTCCCTTGAAACACCCTTCTCCTGGCTGCAGGACACTGCGCATCTGCATCTTCTTATGTGTGTTTGGCCACTTCTAATCCCCCTGTCCTTCAAACACACGTACCCAGAGGCCAGCGTCCCTCCGCTCGCTCGCTGGGACCCCTCATCTCCTGACTTTGGACATCTTCTGTTGGCCGGGGATCCCTGGGCTGTGTTTCCCGACGGCCGCTCTGCTGGACTCCAGACCCTCCAGCTCTGTGCCCGTGTCCCCACGGACCTGTCCTCTCCGTCTTTGCCATCATGCCAGGCCTCTCCATCCCTTCATTCAGGCAACAGATTCGATTCACCCTTGAACCCTGTCTCTCCCACATCCCATGTCTGGTCTGTCCAGGGCTCTGCCTCAGATGTGCCCAGATACTTGACGATGTTGAGCAACCGTGGGTGAGAATGTGTCGTGATTATACTTTTAAAAATAGGCCTTATCTTTTAGAGATTCTCACTGAAATATTTACAGATGAAATAATATGGCTGCCATTGACTCGGGATACTCTAGGCAGTGATTCTCAAACTTCAGTATTAGAGTCACCTGGTGGGCTCTTTACAACGCAGACTTCTGGGTCTCAAGCCCAGAGTTTCCGAAGCAGCAGTAGGCCTGGGCTGGGGCCGGTAATTTGTATTTCTTTCTTTCTTTTTTGAGGGGGGACAGACCTCCTTGCTGGGCCTGGGACATGTCAGGAATACTTCTGCCTCGGGACCTTTGCACGTGCGCTTCCAGTCCGGCGGTGCCCCTGCCCTGCCCTCCACTCAGCTGTCTCTCGCTTCCTTCAGGTCTGAACTCACATGTCGCCCTTGCACCGAGGGCCCCTCACACTGCACTACCTGAAATTTCACCACGGCCCCCGCCCCCCAGTAATTCCCACCCCCTCCCCACTCACCTTTTCTCCTCTGCTGGTGTCACCGTACTGTGCTTATCTGTCTCGTCTGTCCGCCCCTCCTGGCTGTGCCACTGCCCAGGCTCCCACCCCACCCGGTCTGCCCTGCTGTCACTCAGCCATCTGTCTGTTACCCCTGTCCCTTCTTTGCCGCCGCCAAATGCCGGCCTCAGCTCCGCCCTGGAGCAGATGATTTCCGTCGTTTGGTTCACTGCGGTGCCCCTGTGCCTGGAAGGGGCCGGCCATGGCGGGCACACATACGTGCTCGCTGGATCCTGGGGGCGTGGACGCGGGACTTTCCCTGACAGGCCGGAAATTCACGGCCAGCAGAGAAGAAGCAAATACGTTCTCATGTGGAAAAACCTGCTTGAAATGCAACATAAAGTCTGGAAGACAGGAAGGTTCTGTCTGTGTCCGAGACAGAAGGGCAGAGTTGCAAATGGCCAGGTGCAGTGTGCAGGGGTGGGCATCCAGCCGTGCAGTGCTGAAAATAAACGGGGATTGGGGGCCAACACTGGCCAGTCAGGAGCGTTTCTCTTAAAACCCCGCAGTCCTGCCGGCAACTGGCTACAACTAACTACCCATCGGCCGCCTGTTGAGGGGGTGTGTTCTGGGCACCCACAGCCCCTTCCGGTGGCTTCATTCATTCGCTGCCTGCCTGGTGCGTGTGGGTGTCTGCTCTGTGACATCCCTGGAGAGCAGAAAGGATGTCTCCTTCCTTCAAGCCTAGTTGAGGAAATGCAGCTGTTTGGGGCAAGCAGGGTGGGGTGGTTCTGGAGCAGCCCCCTGGCAGTGCTGGGGGTGGGTGGCTGGCAGCAAGGGGACCCTGCGTCCTGTCGGTGGGCTGCGCCCGCCTTATACATCAGAGGGGCCACGGGAGGCTTGGAGATGAAGAAGTTCACTGCAGAGACGGTCTTCAGGGAAGTCGGGCTTTGAAAGGACCGGCTCACCAATGAAAGGGTGGCCAAGTGTTAGGGCCAAACTGTGTCTGCCAAAAAGACATGTTGAAGTCCTAACCCCCAGTACCTTAGAATGGGACCTTATTTGGAGATGATGAGGTCGTGTTGGAGCGGGTGGGCCTCTAGCCCAGTGCGACTGCTGTTCTTCTAAGAAGGCAGACGACACACGGGGAGAATCTGGCCCTGTGACGGTGGAAGCAGAGCCTGGAGTGACAGAGCCACTGCCAAGGAACGCCCAGCAAAGCCCAGAAGCCAGGAGAGGCAAGGAGGGGCCTCCCCTGCAGGGTTCAGAGACAGTGCAGCCCTGCCCACACCTCCTTTCAGACTTCTGGACCTTCGAGAGAATAAATTGGTGGTGTTTTAAGCCTGCCGGTTTGTTTACATTTAGTCTGTTTGCGATAGAGAAACAGCACCTTCTCATATGATTGTCACATCCGCAAAGGGAGTGGTCTTTTGAGTTACCGCATTATAAGTCGAGGGTAAAGTTGTTTTTACGAGGGACTCCATCATTTGCAGGATTGGCGTGGGACAGGGGCCCTGTTGGGTTTTGTTTGGTTTTAAAATATTAGGGTGAAAAGTCTGTTTTAACTTGTTTAATTTTCCCAGTGACAGGGACGTGAAGTCCACGCCTGTCATCTCTAATCCAGCAGGGCAGGGGATCAGTTTTGTTTCCACAGCTCCTGCCATGGTCGTGTTCCCACCCCTGAAGTGTGGGTTTGACCTCACCACTTTGTTTAGCAACTTCCTGTCGCTGGGTGCTATTTGGTCAGGTTTATTTGCATAGTTGAATGAATGCACAAAGGCCCCTTTGTGGCAGGGTTAACAAAGTGAGAGCCAGATACTGCCAAGGCTTAGGGGTTCTGTGTGAAGGCTTGGTAAGGCTGCCAGGGCCAGAGTAAATATTTTTGGTGTCAGAATTATGTTACTGCATTTATCAGCTCATCTACTGAGATGTGGCACCAAGAACTGCTGGCTTACCTCTCCCCGGCCTGCCTGTAGCACCTGTGGCAGGGACCTTCCTTGCTTGTGAGGTTGGGGTTTCACAGGCCATAGAGTAGGGGACCTGTGTAGGCACATGACATAGTTGGACGCCTTAGCAGTGGGTTTCTCATCACCTCCGGGTGGGGTGGGGAGAGGATGCCTTGCTGCCGCCACCCCCCCCCATCAGTGTGCGAGCGGAGAGCGGGGCACCTGTGGGCTGCAAGCAGTGGGCTGTATCCATCCGTGGACCCCAAAAAGGTCTATGTCTGTCTTCCCAGAACCTGTAAACGTGGGACCTTCCGTGGCAAAGGGACTTTGCAGATGTGGTTCGGTTAAGGGCCATGAGAGGGAGAAAGGACCCTGGACTGTCCCGGTGAGCCCAGTGCTCTCACAAGGGTCCTTGAAGCCGGAGGAGGGATGGAGGAAAGGGAGAGAGACTGGACATGCTCCAGTAGATCAGCCTGAAGGAGGGAGCAAGGGGCCCCGAGCCAGGGAGTGCAGGCCGCCTCTAGGAGCTGGGAAAGGCCAGGCAGTGGCTTCTCTCCTGCAGCCTGCAGAGGGGACGTGGCGCTTTGTCTGAGTCCAGTGAAACCCGTCTCAGAATTCTGACCCACAGAACAACAGGAGACTAATACATTGCTCTGCCACCTTTCTCAGCTGCCCTGACTTTTCAAGGCAGGTAGAAAAGTGGGACTGTGGCTTCCCAGTCCTTTTATAAGGGACCTTCGGACCCTAATTTAATAGGAGCTTTGTTTGCTGTAAGTAACTCCCCAGCCCCTTGTTGGCGGCAAAGGCTGCTCAGTCCTCAGCCCCAAACGATCTCATTGATTAGGTTACTCTGCCCTCTTCCTTCCCCCAAAACCCCAACCAATGAAATTCAAGTGAGTATTGGGGAAAAAAATCATTAAACCGGTTCTTAACATTTTGGGGGCTACTAACCCCTTTGAGATTCTTCTGAAAACTATGGATCCCAGCCCCATAAAAATACATATAACATTGCATTGTATTAATGGGATAACCTCCTCCTCTCATTATTTGTGGATTCCATACTTGTAAATTCACCTGCTCTCTAAAATTTGTAACCCTAAGGGCAATACTCATAGACATGAACAGAGTGGTGAAGTTGGAGTCACCCGATCACCTGTTCCCAGCTGAGGCTGAATGAGGCGATGCTTGTTTCAGTGCTCATACTGAAAACAATACTCATTTTCATGATTTTTTAATATTTAGTGCCATGTTTTTCACACTTATGTGCTTTTTCCTAGTGGTTTCACTGTTTAAAATGGCCCTCAGGCATTGTGCTGCAGCGCTGTCTAGCGTCTCTAAGCACAAGAAGGCGGCGATGTGCTGTACAGAGAAAATACTTGCGTTTGATAACCTTATTCAGGTCTGACTTATAGTGCGACTGGCCGTGAGTTCAGTGTTATTGAGTCAACAACATACAGATGGTTCTTGACTTACAGTGGTTCCACTTAGAATTTTTTTTGCTTTACGATGGTGCAAAACTGATACACATGGTAGAAACTTCAGGTGTCCACACCACCATTCTGTTTTTCACTTTCAGTACAGTATTTAATAAATTACATGAGATATTCAATACTCTACTATAAATCGGGCTTTACGCTAGATGATTTTGCTCAGCTATAGGCTAATTTAAGTGTTCTGTGCACATTTAAGGTAGGCGAGGATAAGGTGTGATGTTTGTTAGGTATATTAAATGCATGTTGGACTTACAGTATTTTCAACTTATAATACATTTATCAGGACATAACCCCATCGTAAGTCAAGGAGCATCTGTGTATTCGGTAAGGTGTCTTTTAACAGAAACACACGTAAAACAAGTTTCTGTTGGTTGGCTGATGAAAATGTTGTGGCCCGAGGCTCTCAGGACCTTAGCTCTGTATTTCCTCTAGGAGCAGCGCTTCAGTTTCTGCCAGTGACTTTATGGAACAGAACTACTGTGAATGACGAGAATCCAGTGTGTGTTCAGGTTGTTGGCCTCTCCGGCTATGCTGGTAATCAGCCTTTCTTTTTAAATCACGTCCTGTCACCAGTCCTGCCTGGAGAATGGAAGAAGGGGTCTCTGGTCTTAGGGTCTGTCCCACCTCTCTGCCCTGCCAGCTGTGCCCGAGCCTCAGCCCGGACGGACTGTCCGCTTGGTGGGCGGTGGCGGGTCCTGCGTTGAGAGCCTGCTGCCTGCCCTCCGCCCTCCTGGGCCTGCTGCAGAGCGAGGCGGGAGCAGCCCACGCTGGCCCCTGAGCTGCCAGGGCCCACCCCTGGGGGCTGAGAGTGGGAAGAGCTTGGGGTGGGGGGTAGGCGGGAGTGTCAGACTGACCGTATTTCCAGTCCCAGTGGAGACACGTGGTCTGATGAGCACAGTGCACTTTGGGCGGATGGCTGAGAGGAACCAGGAAATCGAGTCTGTCCTGGAAAAGGTGGGGCAGCGGGTCGTCTGAGCCGGGGTGTCAGGAGGAGTGCCAGCTAGAGCTGGGCTCACCCTCTTAAAATGCTTGTCTTGGCCTCTCCCCTGGCCTTTCCTGAATCCACATCTGTAGGGACAGCAGGATGATGGAAGTCAGACAGTTCCAGGGCGTCTGCTCTCAGGGCTTGGGGAGAGGGTCTGTTATCTTCTGTCATTTTCTCCCGTTTCAACATTTCACTTTGGGATCTTAGTTCCTAGCTGAAATTCCTTCACTCTGGGAGTCGAGGCAGTCTGGAATTCCTTTCTTTCTCTCGGGAACGAGGCAGAGAAGGAGTCAGCTGCTCTGTCTCTTACCTTCAAGACAATGTGCCGGCGGCTCTTCCAGCTCCAAGGTTCTCGTGTGGGGACCACGGCCGCTGCGGGCTCCGCACGCAGAACGTGCGGGTTGGTTCTCCTTTATGGGGGAAAAAGTCCATCCTTATGTTTATAAATCCTAACTGAAATTTAGCGTTTCATTCAATTAGGAAGGCAGGCAGTAAAACCAGTATGTGCTACATCTCTGACTTGGTCACCAACGTGTGTCAGCCGTCTCCGACTCTGTCACTAATAGAAATGACAGATATCTGCAACCACTCTAATATGATGTGAAATATCTCAATATAGTGTCCATTCTTGTCACTAGTTTGAAATTAATGTGGTTAATAGACCCCATAAGATCTTCTTATTTAAAATGCTAATACTAAATAAGGCACATATATTGCTATATTGTAACATTTTAAAAAATATCTTGATAACTGGATTTCAATAATATTAGTGTCCTTTGCAATCCTACTTATTTTGTTGATTTTTATAATAGCTTTATTGAGATATAATTCATATACCATACAACGTAATTACCCATTCGAGTGTCATGTTTTTAGTATATTCATAGGGTTGTGCAACCCTCACCGCAATCTAACTTAGAGCATTTTTGTCCCCTTTGAAAGAAACCCCATACTCGTTGGCAATAATCTACATCCCCCCTTCTCCACTCTCAGCCCCTGCCAACCACTAATGTGCTTTCTGTCTCTATAAATTTGCCTGTTCTGGACATTTCACGTAAATAGAGTATTTATGAAGTCTTGTGACTGGCTTTTTTCATGTAGCATAATGTCTTCAAGGTTCATCCATGTTTATATTTAATAATTCATTCTACGCGTTTGGAACATTATTTAAGAAGGGACTGCCCCTGTCCTGGCCAGAGGGGCCTGTGGCATCATTGCAGGGGTGAGGGCTCGCTGCGCCTGAAGGTCCTTCCCTCTGTCATTTTTGGTTTTTCACTGGGCTGCCCTCTGCTTGGGCATTGACAGTCACTGCTGGAGACCCAGCGGGCAAGGCAGGCCGCTTGCCTGGGGCTTCGCTGCGCCCAGGCCTCCCTCTCTGTCTCCACCCCCCCCCCCCCCCCCCCCCCCGTGGCAGCAGGTCCCTTGGGGGCAGCAGGCATCTCTAGGACAAGGCCGTCAGCGGGTGAGACTCAAGAAGAAAGGTCCTCACAAATGGCTAATGATGACTCAGGCCTGTTTCTGAGCCTGTGGAGGGTGACAAAGAGCCAGGTCCAAGGTGCCTGTTCCCAGCCAGAGGCCAGAATCCCGGCGCCTCAGCTGCCCTGGCACTCACCCCACCTCCTCCAGCCCCCAGGAAGCTGCCGGCGCTTCCAGAGAGCAAGCTGCTGTGGAAGGTCTGCAGCCTCGCGGTGCTGTGGTTCGAGCGTCGCAGAACCCCCACACTCTGTTTGTGGGCCGAGCTATTGTCTGTGTGTTTTCTTTTTCGAGTGGGTGGGGAGCCAGATTGGCAAGCCGGGTGTGAATGAACAGGAACGAGCAGGAGACCGTCACTGATGTCTTCTGTGATGTGTTTCTCCCCCAGCTCCGGAAGAAAAGGAAGTCATTAAAGGACAGTATGGCAAGCTCGCGGACGCTTACGGCTGCCTGGGGGAGCTCAGGTTAAAATCTGGTGAGTAGCCGCTGAGCGGGGAGAGCAGCTGTCGGCCCCCGCTGCCGCCGCGGTGGGCAGAAGCCTCTCGGGTTCATGTGGGGAGGCTGCGGGGCTCAGCTTTCTGTTTTAACTGCTCTCCTCTTTCAGGATGTTTCTTTATACCCCGGAACCTGTTCCTCCATGTGGTGGGGGCTGTAAAGGGGAGCGTAGCCTGGTTGTCACCTGTCTGTGCTGGTGGAGGAGGGCGTGGCTTCCAGCCCTGGTGCCAGAGCAGCTCACCTTCCCTGTTTGCCACAAGAACCTAAGTGTTTCCAAAGTCTGGTCTGCGGCTCCTGCCCGGGGCTGTTTGTCGTACTCTAGAAAGGGTATCGAGGTGGGCGGATGGGGACAGGGACCAGAGCGGATGCCAGAGGCTCCGCGTCTCTGGACTCTCCAGGCGTATCTGGAGGGCAGAGGGGTGGGCTACGAGTGGTTGGCAGGAGAGAAAAGCAGCCAGTGTCTGACCATCAGACCCTCCCCGTGGGGTGCGAGGGAAAGGAACTTGAGGAAAAAGGGGCACAGTCACCTCTGTGACACCCCTGCTGTTCCTGTACCTTGGGAGCCCCAAGGCCCTGGGGTTCTGCAGCTGCTGTTGCCTTCCTCCCCCCTCGGGCCCCGCCCCATGCCATCAGCCACCTGGCTGTGATCTCCAGTGACTTCTGGGGCCAAGACCAGAGCATGGGTTGCATTCCTGATTCTTGGTCCTGCCCGGTCGGGATGGGAATGGCTGTGAACTGTCCCAGTTCGGGCTCTTCCCGAGCCGAGTGCCCACTCCCCTCATTGCACGCAGCCGCTCTTTTGAGAGACCGAGGATTTCTGAAGCCGGCAGAGAGGCACTGCTATGCTTGCCGGTACTTATCAGGGTATTTTCTGTCATGGGAACTATAATCCTGAGCTATGATCACTACATTGATCATTTCCAAATCGTGTTTAGGAAAAACACGCAGTGCCCACATGACAAAACACATTTATGAAATGTCTGTTTTGTGCTAAGGGCTAGATATATGTTAACTTATTTAATCCTAAAAATAAGCCAATGTGATAATGTATCTTGTCCCATTTACAGGAGAGGAAACAGGCTCAGGGTTGAAGTAACTTGCCTAAGGAGAGAAGCTTAGCTAGGATTCAAACCAGACATCGCTGCCTCTAGACACTTCATTTTTCCATGAAAATGTGCTGCCTGCCCACAGGTTTCTGCAGGGCGTTTTCCTCCACAGTAGTCTTTCTGAGGTTACAAACCCCGTGGCCCCTGGCCTCACTGGTGTGGCGCTTGCCATGTGCTGGGCACTGCCTCATGCGTCCGATCTGTTAGCTGTGCTCGCCCAGCCACCTGTCACGTGGTGCCATCGTCATCCTGCTTTGCAGGTGCAGAAGGGGAAGCTCAGAGGCTTAGGAACTGGACTTGTCTAAGACTCATTTTTTTCTTTTCTTTTTTTTTTTTTTTTGAGATGGGGGATCTCACTCTTGCTTAGGCTGGTCTCGAACTCACCTCGGCCCCCCAGAGTGCTAGGATTACAGCATGATTATGGCATGAGCCACGCCCCTGCCTATTCTAAGACTCATGTTTTACATTGTAACATCTAGGCCCTCAGGATGTGGTACAGTCCTGGGCATCTTACAGTTGTATTTAATAGCTGACAACTGTTTCTACTACTGTAACGAATGACTCATTTTGCATCTGACGGGGGACTGGGATTCAGTGAAGTTCGGTAACTGGCCCAAGGTCCCACCGTTCTCACCCGGTAACCTGGGTCTTCAACTCATGCCTCGTGGCACCAGGGACCACCTCTAGCCACCAGGCTCTGCCTTTCCAAAAGGGGCAGGCAGCCGGGCTGACAAGCGGGGTGGGAAGAGCGGTACCTTTCCCCGTCCGATGGAGCAGTGTTTCTTCCTGGGCTGTGATCTAAGATCAGCTATGGGGAATTGGTCCTAACTGAGAAGAGTGGCAGCCCCCAAAGAAATCTTGTCACAGTGAGCCAGGGTAACTTCAGGGTCCCTGACCCAGGGGGCAGGGAGTGTGGAGAGAGGTGACAAACTCCTGGAGCAGCCCTAGGCAAGGCCCTTCCCCTCCCTGAGCCCATGTCCTCTTTGGTGCGCCATCAGGTTGGGGGGCATTAGGTCCCTACCCCTGTTCCGATGTCCTCTAAGACCCCAGCCCCACCTTCCAGGGCGGGCTGGAAGTCTCTGAGCACGGTGCAGACAGGTTTGACTTTGAGAACCCGTCAGGATTTTTTGGCCTGTTTTTAACACATTCCAGAAAGTGCCCTAGGGCTGCAATCCCCAGCCGCCCCCAGGCTATGGACTGACGCTAGCAGTGTGTGGTCTGTTGGGAACCAGGCCACACAGCAGGAGGTGAGCGGTGGGGGCAGGCCAGAGAGCAAAGTTTCATCTGTATTTACAGCCACTCCCCATCATTCCCTTCCACCCCACCCCGGTTCCTGGAAAAATTGTCTTCCATGAAACCCGTCCCAGGTGCCAAAAGGGTTGGGGACCAATGCCCTAGGACATCTAAGGATGGAAGGATTGGGCCTTTAAATCGAGTTTTTCAGATCCCCTTTGGTTACATTGAGGGTCCTTTGGCTTTAACTTGACTTTCTTTTCCCCTGTAAGTCCCTGACTAGAACTACGATCCGTTTTGTTTTGTTTTATTTTCATGTGTGAGCATGTCGGGCAGCACAGAGCGTAACTGCAACTTCTGCTTGCCACCAGGAGACCAGCCGAGTCAGGAGGGGCCTCCCTTTTGACGTGTTTAGCTGAGGGTCTTTGTACAAAGAAAGGGGCTTCTCAGGCTCTTAATTTGGGACAAATTTCAATTGACCTAAATGAAAATGGCCTTTTACATTAGAAGTTAAGAAACATGCACAAAAATTGCATGACAGCTTTATCCCGAGTTCCTAGGTTTTTGTAGAGAGCCCAGAGTCCCTCATTCCTCCCTGAAATGTCAGCAGGAAGGGGTTCGCGCCCCCGTAATTAGCCAGGGAGTCAGGCTTCCTGAAGTACACACAGTAGGAAGCATAGAAAGTGAGAATGTAGCAGAAAAAAGAATTTATCCCAAAGATTTTAGGGATTTAACTCCTCTTTAACCTAAGCTGTCAAGGCGTCCCTGTTTCATAGCCTCAGGGACTGTGTTCAAATCCCAGACTGTAATGAATCATGTCTCCTGGACTTGTGCAGTGGCCAGCCTGTGGCACTGTACATGACAGCCTATAAATTCTCTACCTAACAGTCCTTCTGGATTCTGGTTCCAGCTTCACAGCCGATCTTTTGTATTCATTTAATCTCTCTAGGACTGTTTTCTCATCTGTAAAACTAGGAAAACTGCCTCATCTCTGTCTTACATAGTTCATAAGAGATCTCCATGAGGCGATGAACATGGTTGCCTTGGAAAGCCTGGAGTGCTCCTCAGACACTAGGCAGGCTGGTCCTGGGCAGGCTGTTAGCATGTGGCCCGGGTGTAGTGGCAGTCCTGGGGCTGAGGGGCGGAGTCCACACTCCCCACCTCCACCTGAGGGGCTCTGCGTCTCTCTTCCTCGGTTGCTGGGAGGGCTGCAGGGAGGCCACGGGTGCTGAGTGGCGGGGGGTGCCTGGCCTGCAGAGGGGTCACTTTGGGAGAACTTGGTGTGAGGGAAGGGGCCGGGCTGCGTGGCTTTGGGTCACGGACGCTGTGGGGGCGGGGGGTTACCCCACACAGGCTAACAGAAGGCTGATTTCCAGGGGCGGTCCGCTCAGAATGAGAATTTTCCAAAGAGGGAGGTTTAAGTCTTTAGTCTTTTGCGATGCAGTGTTCTCTAGCAAGTCTTGAAATGGACTGGCCTTTGACAGTCTTAGAATAATTTATTTTAATGCCTATGCCCAGTGGCGGGCTGGTAAATATTTGACAGCTCTTTTGGGGGGAAGCTCCGATATGCAGTGTTTGCCAATTTCCATGGTGTGATTACACCGACGTGGGCCGATTTCAGGCTACTAGTGTGGAGCTGGGGAAAGGCGGGCCCCGTGGGTGCCCGCAAGCTGTCGTGCTGGCTCCAGCACCCGCTGTCTATGCCGCGCTTGGGTTCTGCAAGGGGCGGGGTGGGAAGTGGGACCTGAGACTATGCCACATGGTACGTGATGTTTAGAGCCTGTGGTGTTGGGGGGAGGCTCGAGGTTGAAGGTCCTCGCTTCACGGGAGGGTGGTAAGTGTTAGGTCCAGTTTTCCTCAGCCCCAGAGACAGAGAGGCAGAGCCACCGAGGCTGCAAATGGCAAAGGAGTTTATTGGCTAGCTCGAGCTAGGGTCCAAGTCCCAGAGCACCAACGCAGTGGCCTCTCCTATGAACAGGGACAGGGACCTCGTCTTGGGGTAAAAGTGAAGCTTTTATATCTTTCTTTCCACACGACACGCGGTTTACACACGTCACGCTGGGCACACCATCCCCACCCCCGCATAGTCCATTGATTCCTTTGAAAGTGGCTGATTGTTTTGACTCCTGATTGGTTGGCTCCAAGCCTCGGTGGGACTTTTGATTTTTCGTGCCGGCGCCAGTTGTGGTCAGTGTCATTTCGGGGAAACCGAGACTTAGACCTACTCCAGAAAGTCCAGCCTGTCATGGAGTCACTCCTGCTCTTACTGTTAGGTCTGATAAGTTTAGCCAGCCCTGCTGAGTCACTCTTGCTCTTACTGTTAGGTCCAATAAGTTTAGCCAGTCCTGGAGCTATTCCTTATATTTAACAAATAACTAAAAGCCAGCACGGTTACAGAAGCAAATGGCATCAGTTAGAATCAAAGAGAGCACATTTTTCTCTAATTGCAAACAATTTGTCCCATACAAAACAAAGTACATTCTCCTACTATCAATTCCTATTTTTCAGTAAGGCCGAGACTTCTGAGTCCCGTGTGTAGCGCTGTAAGCGTGAGAGTCTGTGACCAGGACAGAGGAGGTGGCGGAGGGCACCGGGCAGGCTCCGAGGCCGGGCTGTGCCTGCACAGAGTGCAGCAGGGCCCCGTGTTGTCCGATAAACAGGGCGTTGTGTCTGTGTGTGACGCCTCAGGGTCCCGACAGCCAAACCCTCGCAGCCTGGTGACAAGTGGCCGCCGCTAGGTAGACATAGACCCTGGTGCTGCAGGGGCCGGGGATGTTGGCAGCTTGACTCAGAGTTGGGTTTGAAGGCAGCCCTGATGAGGGGAGAATGTCTGAGCTGATGTTGAGGTTTTGGATTTTTTTTCCTTATTATGGTAAAATATATGTAACATAAAATATACTATTTTAACCATTTTTAAGTGTACAGTCCAGTGGCATTAAGCACACTCACACTGTTGTGCAGCCATCACCACCATCTGTCTCCAGAACTCATTTCCCCTTCCCAAGCTGAGACTCTGTCCCCGTCAGACAACAGGGAGGTTGGTGCAGTCTGTTCTCCACCCTGCAGTGCCGGTGCCACGTGGGGCCGTCTGGACTCTGAGCCTTCTGCTCTCTGAGCAGGTGTATGTGTGTCCCCTCCTGGGTCTAGTGTATCTTCTGGCCTGTGACCCGTAGCTTGCCCCTCCCCTGTTGAAATAAGTCACATCAGTGACTTGGTAAGAAGCTGTTTGCAAGTTGGGGGAAATCTATGGTTTGCTTCCCACAAAATCGGAGGAGAACGGCAGTGGGCTATCCGCTGACGGTGCTGAGAGTGATTTCGTCAGTAAGGTCATTGTGGTTTTATCCAGCACTAACTCGGAAGGAATTTGAAGAATTGTGTGACATTTCTATATGCAGCTGTTTCCATTCCCATCTATTTATTAATGTGAGCAAGGGTTTTTAGTGTTTACACCTGAAAAATAGAATTGGTGCAAAACTTACTTTCATTCCTTCGAGAAATAATATTCATTCATCTCATTAAGAGGTGCCTTTCCAACAAATTTTTACTTTTTGTGTTAAATGATAATTTTTCAAAACGCTTTATTTACCTTGTATTGTTTACATTGTCTGATCAATTACGTGTTGATCAAACCAGAAGAAACTGTTCTTAAACACGTTGCGTTTAGGAACCACCTGCTGCACGATGAGCGAGGGAACTCACTAGAGACGTGGAAGCACAGATCATGTTAGGATGAAATTCTGCAGGAAGTAGAATGGAAATATGAGTAAAATGTCCACCTGTTAAAGAAGAACTCGTTCATGTGTTCCTTTAGGTACCGTGTGACGACGGGTGTCAAATCACTGCGGCAATGCCACCGGCACTGCTGGAGACAGCAACTGCAGTTTTGTTTTTACATGTCAGTATTTAGACTATGCTGCAAAATATATTATTTACGACTGTTTAATGAAGAAAATGCTTGGTGTCAGTTTCTAAATGAGCGGGGAATGCTGTCTTAGTCCCTTTGGGCTGCTGTAACCAAGTTCCGTGGCCCGGGCGGCTGGCAAACAACAGAAATGTATTTCCCCCAGTTCTGGAGGCAGGAAGTCTGAGATCAAGGCACCAGCGGATTCCATGGCTGGCAAGGGGGCCCTGCTTCCCGGTTCATAGGTGGTGCCTTCTCGCTGTGTCCTCACGTGGCGGAAGGGATGAGGGAGCTACCTTGTGCCTCTTTGATAAGGACACTGATCCCAAACATGAGCGCTCCACCCTCATGACCTGATCACCCCCAAAGGCCCCACCTCCTAATACCATCGCCCTGGGGATGAGGGTCTCCGCGTATAAATGGGGGGGGGTGCCCACATTCAGTCAGTAGCAGGTTCTTGGTTGGCCACACTCTGTACGGAATCTTTTAAAAACAATCCAGCCTGCTTGGAAACTGCTGGCAGAGCGTGGGCTTAAGGCGGACCCCCCCCATTTGCATCTCAGCTCCCACAGGACGAGATGTGCCTGAGCGGGTGACTCAGCTCCCTGGGGGACAGGTGCTCGTGTGTAAGGTGGCGACAGCCCCGCGAGAGCAGCGCTGTTAGGCAGGTTGGCGATTCCGTCTGCAAGGAGATGGGAGCACCCGCGGTGGAGCCAGCCATAGCTTGAGTAACTTGCCCAGGTGGTGTAGCCAAAAAGTGGATTTGAATCCCGGCTCCCCCGTTCTGTCACCTGGGCAGGCTGCTTGACCTCTCTGTGCCTCTGCTCCCCTCCCTGTGAGAGGGGCTGGTGAGGCCCCCCGGGTTGCTGGGAGGGTTAGGTAGAGCCTGTGCCGTGCGTGGGCGGCTGCTCGCGCACCGGCTGTTCCTGAAGCCCGGCTGCGGCGCCCACAGGTGCCGGCTCGCCTCACTCCCCCACACCCCGGAGCCCCTGCCCCCTTCTCAGGGGAACGGATGTCCTCCCATCTGCTGTGGCGTGCCCCGCCCCTCCGGATCCTCCCCCAGGCCGCTGTCCTGCCCAGGAAATGCCACTGCCTTCTCAGCAACCTGGCACTCCTGCCAGGGACTCGGGTCCCCCACGCAGAGGCTGTGAGGGAGTGTGCTAGAAACCAGCTTCATGACTCGGATGGAGGGACGCGAAGCAGAATTTTCCATGTTGTTTCTGGAACCCGCTCCTGGCCCAGGCCACGGGGGCTGTCCCTCTGCCCCTCTGGGGGCACTTTGCTGAGCTCTGCACTTCCCTGCACTGGGCCCGCGGGAGAGGCGGGGGGGCGCTGGGGGACGTCTGTGCCCTGAGGCGATGGCTCTAGGACGTCCACCCCACCCGAAACCCCTGCCCTCTGAGAGCCCCCGGCCCTCTCTGTCCTCAGGGTACCTGCCTTTGTTCTCGTGTAGTTTTAAATCAGTTTCCCTGATGTGACTGGGGAGACGTGCTAGGAGCCACTGCATGCCCCATAGCCTCGGTGGCGTGTGGGAGCCCTGACCCACTCATCCAGCGAACCTTCCTTAATCAAAACCCGGAGCTGCCTCGCCCAGGCAGCCTCTTCCTGTGGGTGTGATGAGGAAGTCGGGGGAGGTGTTGAGGGAAGGAACTGCCTGTCTCTGGGCCTTTCTCAGCATGTCAGAGGTGTGAACCATCTCTAAGCCATCACTCCAGTAGCTGCCACTCGTCTTTTGCAATAGATCTTGCTGGGAGCAGGTCCCTTGAACCTTGGCAGGTGGGAAGCGTGTCCTCTGGGCCAGAGCCATGTCATCCCCAAGGCCAGCTGTCCACCCAGCTAAATCTTGGGGGCACCTGTGTGCGTTGAGGGGGGAGCACAGAGCAGAAAGCAAGCCGGAAGAGATAGTGTGGAGCCCAGAGAGGGTGCCGCACTCGCCTGGCAGCAGGGTCGGAGGTGGTCTGGGTGGCGTTTGGCAGGAATTTATTTAGGAATTATTCATCAAACACCGACTGTGCAGGCCCAGGAGGTGGCACTGAACAGAGCCCCGCCCCTCAGGAGCCCCCATCTGCAGGGGGACACAGACAGGGAAGGACGTTGGTGGCTCTGAATGTGAGGTGCGCTGCCCGGGATGCTCTCAGCACCTCACAGGGGCACCTAACTGCATCTCGTGGGGGAACGGGAGGCTTCTCGGAGGAGGTGATGCTCAGGGGTCAAGTTGACCCCGAAGTGTGGGTAGAAGTTTGCTTGGTAAAGGGAGAGGGCAAAGGTGGGCGGTCACCATGGAGCATGTGGGGGCCTCGTGCTGTTCCCGAAGGCGGAGGCTGGGGCCCGAAGCCCGCGGTGCCGCGGGCAGAGACGAGGTGGAAGGTGTGCAGGGAAGGGGTCGTGCAGGGCCTGCTGGGCGGACAGCGGGAGCATGTGCCGGGCAGAGGGAATGTCCTGGGCAAATGCACAGGTGGTGAGGGCATGTGGCACATTGGAGGAGCTGCAGAGGACAGCCAGCCCACAACAGTGGCCAGCCACGTGTGGAGCAGCGACCGGGTGGGCAGCTGTGGAGCCAGAGGGCCTGCAGGAAGCTTCCATCTCAGTCCTGGAGGCGAGTGGGAGCCACGGGGGGACGTAGGCAGGCGAGGGCTGTGATCAGATGGGTTTGAGAAGGCCACCCCGTGACAGAGCTGGGAGGATGGACCCCATGGTGGGGGTCCTGAGTCAAGGCAGTGGCTAGGAGTTAGTGGGAGGGTGGGCTGGGGAGGCTTTGGCGGCAGATGTGGGGAGAGGGCTCTCCCACCCCGATGGCTGGGCAGGGCCGAGAATCTGCATTTCGAGCCTGCTCCCAGGCAGGCGGGAGCTGCTGGTCAGAGGACTGCACCCTCGCATAGGTGACGGGCAGTGAGTGTGGAAACGCGAGGGGGAGGTGACGGGTCCACAGGAAGTCACCTTCCCGGCTGCAGCTGGAAGCGGCTCTGCCTGTTCCTCTGTGCCGCCCTGAGCTGCTCGGCGGCTGTGCCGACTGAGACCTTGAGCTCTCGTGTCTGATTTCCCTTCCAGGGGGCACTTCCCTGAGCTTCCTGGTGTTGGTGACCGGCTGCACATCTGTGGGCAGGATTCCAGACGCCGAAATCTACAAGATCACCGCCACCGACTTTTACCCGCTTCAGGAGGAGGCCAAGGAGGAAGACCGCCTCGCCGCCTTGAGGAAAATCCTCAGCTCGGGGGTGTTCTATTTCTCGTGGCCCAACGATGGATCCCGCTTCGACCTGACCGTGCGGACGCAGAAGCAGGGCGATGCCAGCTCTGAGTGGGGCAGCTCCTTCTTCTGGTGAGGGCGGGTCCCATGGAGGACGGGCTCTGGTTGGCTCCTCGGTCCCTTGTCCCCACGTCGTGGGTCACCTCTGGAGAGCGGTGGTCCATGCCTGCGGGCTCAGCACCGTGAGGAGAAAATGGGCCCAAACTCCTCACTCCGGGGGCTCAGAGGTGTGTTCAGAGTGGTCCGGCGCAGATTGAGGGAAGAAAGCCGTGAGGGGAGCGCATAGAGCAGCACCTGCCGAGTGCATCCCGGCGCCGGAGGCTCAGCGCTCCCGCCTGGACCGGCCCTTTTGGTTCCTCAGCGATCCCGGTTACCCTCCGTGTGCAGCTGTTACCCCTGACGCTTGTACTCGCCTGTGTTCCAGTCACTGTCTTCCTTGTGGAATAACTCGTATCATCCTCATGACCTATGAGGAAGAGTCTGTTACCCCATTTCACAGAGAGGGAGACTGAGTCACGAGCAAGCGAGGGAATTTCGCCAAACTCTACACACCTAGTAAGTAGCAGAGCCAAGATCAGGCGTTCTGGCTCCAGATCCCAAACTGGTAATCACAAGCTGAACCAGCGCCGTCAACAGGGAAACTGAGTCAGCTTGCCCAAGGCAACCTGTAGTAATAGGCTAAGGCAAGCCCCGAAGCCCGGGCAAAGGTGGCTGGATTTCTGCATGTTGGGGACCACCTGACACTCCTTCATTCCGAGTAAGGACAGAACTAAGCATTATTTACTGGCCTTTTTGGGCCCTGGGGTCAGGACTGCGAAGTCCTGTGAGCCGGTGGCGGTGATTCCAGACAGTGGCGCGCTGGCCTGGTCGTCAGCATCACCGCCCCCTTAGATGCTCGCTGGGGCCTGCGAGGCTGGGCAGAGCAAAAAGGGTGCAAATCTTGCTGGGGGAGTCGTTCCAACAAACTTCACACATGCGATGGTTTAGAATGCCAGGGTCTGCCTTTGGGCTACATCAGTTGTCCCAGCCCTGGGATGGGACTGGCGAGGCCGTTTTCTGACCTTTATTTCCGTCTTCCTCCCTGTACCCACACAGAGGCTGTCACAGGCTTCCAACGGGCGGCAAGCGTTCTGTTCTTGCTGCTTCCAAGCCCCCGCAGGGAATGCTGACTCCTGCTTGGAGAGAGGGACCCGCCCGCATCCCCACGAGCACCCCGGTGCCCTCACTGCCGATCCTCTCTGGTTCCCTGACATTGTTAAGCTTGAGGGTCAGTAATGTGCGGACTCTACAGTCCATGCGACTCTCCTGCCGATCTTGTTAAAATGCAGATTCTGGTACAGCCAGGCGGGGCTGGGCGAGGTCCCACATTTCTACCAAGCGGCCGGTGCTGCTGGCCCATTTTAGACCAGACTGTTGGGTGAGCGGAGGCAGTAGCCGTCGGTGGTGTGACATTCCTTGGAAACTGTAGGAGATCCCTGGGGTGTCTGGATTCCCCAGCACCTTTGTAACCGCTCTTCCCTCACGCCAGCTCTGTGACGGGCGACGTGAGGGACACAAACAGTGAGGCAAAGAGGAGGACGGTGGAGGCTGAGAGGGACTTGGGGAAGGGGGCTGTGCTGTCCGTCTCCGAAGTGGACACGGGACTACGTCTTGCCTTGGAGAGGAGGAAGCAACTTCAGCGGTGCCAGGCTGCTCGGCTGCGCTGCATGCCAGGGCATGGTGTTGGGCTCAGGGTGGAACCCACAGAACTGACCACAGTTGAGTCACCCCAGGGCAGAGCGGCCACAGGCTGGACCGCCTGAGCCCGCTGTGTTGTGGCCCAGCGTTTGGGGTCTGCAGAACCACAGCAGGAGTCAGGTGGGGTCAGCACTGACCGTGGCCAGTAAATTGTGGGGAGTGAAAGGGTGAAGTCGCAGCATCCCAGGCTGGTTACTGATCACACTGAAAACTGCTTCCCAGCACAGATAAGTCCTGGAGGAAACTCAAAGCTCTGTTTTCCTTCATGGATTTGGGGATCTTCCTCCTAGAACATGAGCCATCTTCCCCCCAGAGGGTCAGGCACGAATCGCTGGAAATAGGGCTTATCTGAGAGTTGTCCGTTTGGCAAAAGATGTCTGC
The DNA here is from genome assembly GCA_004363605.1 of Indri indri. Taxonomy (NCBI): domain Eukaryota; kingdom Metazoa; phylum Chordata; class Mammalia; order Primates; family Indriidae; genus Indri; species Indri indri. The sequence continues at coordinate 89,053 of RJWJ010002954.1, forward strand.
TCCTGACGACAGCTGCCGTAGCTGTGGGGCTGGCAGACTCTGGGATGTTCTGGAGTCTTTGCCTGGATGCCACGTGCAGATGCGATATGTGTGTTTCTAGAGCTGGTGTAGCTGAGTTTCAGAGATTCAGAAGAGGGACGTGTGTTTGCGAGACGGTGCTTTTTGAGCACTGTCCTTCCAGCGGGGCAGTGCCTGGGCCGTACGCATGAGCTCGGATGGGCCGTGCCCACAGCTGGGGGGCCGGCCTGCGAGCAGGGAGCTTGGAGAAGCCCCTGCCTATCACTGCTCACAGCGAGGATTGCCAGCAGTGACAGAGTGTCTTTGAGGAAGACTCAAGGGCAGGAACCGGGCTGCCTTTTTTAAACAAGTAGGGCATCTCAATCTAGATTTACTCAGTACCCTGCAAGAGTGAGTCTCCTGGCAACGGTTCCTGCCTCCCTGGGGGAGTGGGTTACAGGCCTCAGAATGGCACCGCTCAGGTCCCCTGGGAGCCGAGGAGGCCGAGCGCGTCGGGGGTGGGAGGATGACGTGGCGGGTCGTGGGCACGGATGGGGACGTAGGGCCTTCAGCAGGGGGAGCTCAGGCTGAAAGCACAGGCTCCGAGCTCCACGCTGCCATGGCCTGGCTTTGTGAGCAGTCTCTTCACCTCTCTGTGCCTCACTTTCTTTATCTGTAAAATGGGGTCACTGATAATACCTTTCATAAGGGTCATTTCAAGGGTGACGTGAGCTAATCCATCCCAAAACACTTGGGACGGTGCCCAGGGTGGCTGTTGCGCGGTCGGTGTCATCGCAGACTCCAGAGCCAGAACGGTCCGCCGGGTGTGGGAGGCGATGCTGGAGCTCTGCTCAAGTCGTGTTCTCATCTCATCCTTCTTCATTTGTTTTGTATTGCTCTGATGCTCCCATCGTGCGCGTCCCCTGGGGGGTGTGTGCGTGTGCGTGTGTGTATTTATGTAACTTAAATAAGTGTGCTGTATTTAATTTGATTATTTTTATCATTCGTGTCATTTGTCATGATCATTGCTTCATGTCATGATCATTGCTTCATCATAAAACATGATTAAGTTTTTCGCTGACGGGGCTTACGAAAAAGCACGTGGAGGCCACGGGGGCTGAACACAGGCTCCTTTGTAATTTCCCGAAAGGTGTGTGATGGGCATCCATTTGCCGATGGTGACAACCTGGTGGTAGCTTTGGGAAAAACTCCTTGTCCCTTCCTCCTGTACATGTCACAGCAGCCCTACGGTTTGTGCTGCTCTCTGAAGCACACGCACTTCCCAGCTCTGTGCACCCTGCGTGCAGGCTCCTTCGGGAAAGAGTGAGCACTGGCCCCATTCTGACCCAGAACGCCAGCCCCTTGCAAGCCTCCCTAGCGCTCGCTTTGGGTGCAGCATTTGCCGGAGGATGTATGGTGACCTGAATCGGTGTACTCCTCGTTTTGCAGGAACCAGCTGTTGCACGTGCCCTTGAGGCAGCACCAGGTGAGCTGCTGTGACTGGCTGCTGAAGGTCATCTGTGGGGTGGTCGCCATCCGCACCGTGTATGCCTCGCACAAGCAGGCCAAGGCCTGCCTCATCTCTCGCATCAGCTGCGAGCGCGCCGGTGCCCGCTTCCACACCCGCGGCGTGAACGACGATGGCCACGTGTCCAACTTCGTGGAGACAGAGCAGGTCAGTGCCCAGGCCTGTCCGTGGACCCAGTGGGTCAGAGTAGCTGCAGCCCATACACGCGTGTTTTCCATTTGGGGCAGAAGAGGCTGCACTTGTGGTGGTTTCTGCTCGTGACTCCTTCCTGTGAGTAGAGAGCGCGTGTAAGTGGAGCTCTGCGTGGAAACGTGGCCTCTGGTCTGCGTGGTGCATCTCTTTTGATTCACGTCTCATGCGGGGAAAATGTTGCTCACCCAAGGTATTTTTAGCTAAAAGGAATTGGGAATTTTTGCCGTGGTCATGAGGGTGGCAGTTATTCTGAGAGCAGCTGGCAGATGAACCAATAGGGTTTGAAAATCCTTTTAGGACAAAAATAAGTCGATCAGTACAATGGAAGGATGAGAGAAGAAACCGTACTTTTTATCCTAAATCAACTGAAGTTCCATCTTCGAAGTATTAGCACCTGGGAGTTGTGAAATTTGCATGTTAAGCAGCAGTTGCTGACAGCTCCCCTAGAATACAACCATCTGCTTAATTTTTCGTTGATTTTTTTACTAAATTCTGTTCTCATTCCCAGAGATGCTGTCTTACAACAGTTTTTTTATTTTTTTATTTTTTGCTCTAACTTGCAATCTGCAGGATAATGTCACTGTGTAGAATAATAGGTGGAATAAACCATAAAAAAGGACAGCCCCATGAAGGCACAGGCGCAACATTGCTGCCGTGGCCATCTCCAGCCCCGTGTTACCTGTGCAGGTGCGGCCTGGCATCCCTCCTTACTGCGCCGCCGTGAGAGGGCTTCCTCATGAGGACGTTGGCCGCTTTAATCCAGTACAGTTTTGCACACGCTGCACCTGTGGGAGCTCCTGCCTGCTGGGGTTTCCAGAGGGGTGTGTGTGCCAAGACGAGGAGGCCCCCCCCTTGGAGTCAGGCACACAGTAGCGGGGGCACTGGGACAGGAACCCTGAGATGAGCGGCTGGGACAATTACTTGCTGCCTGTACCTCTGGCCATGGTGTTCACACTCCTGGGTATTGACAAGGTTGTTAAATAAATATCCGGTTAAAAACGAGAGAGCGGGAGAGGATGTGTGGCCCCCAGGCGGAGGCCGATTCCTCTCTTCCTGCTCCGTCCGTAGGGAGGTCCTTCCTTCGCTCTCATACCCCGCTTCATTGCCACTCTCCCATCCTCGTTTTTATCCCTGGGTTGTTATCCTGAGAGTTTGCTTTGCTCAGCAAATCTCTCTAATTTGTCACCTGCATGGGCTGGGTGCTGGGCTGGGTACAGGGGGCTGGAGGTGCAGAGCATGTTGGTATGAATCAGAGTGCCGGAGACCCTGGGATTGGAGACGGAACCAGAGTCGAGACCTCCGTCGGGCCCTGCAGTGAGGCCCAGGCCTCGCTCTCCATCCGGCCCCTGGCAGGCAGCCCCTGGTCTGGTCCTGGGGTTCATGGGCCCCAGACTTTTGGATTTCAACTAGTACAAAAAAATTGGTGTCTCATCTGCTGTGTCATATTGAGTAGGTCGTTGGGGAAACAACTGTCCCCCACCATGACCGTCTCCTTCCCTAAAAGGGCATTGCAACACTGAAAATGCAAAGGGGCTGCCATGATACGGTACCCAAATGGGTGGCTTCAGACCACAGGCATTTGTTCTCTCACAGTTCTGGAGGCTGGAAGTCTGAAATCGAGGTGTCACAGGCCCATGGTCTCTGCTAAGTCTCTAGGGTCCTTCCTCGCTTCTCCCTGGTCTTGATGGCCCCAGGCGTAACTAGGTTTGTGACAGCATCGCTCCAATCTGTGTCGGCACATGGCCACCTCTCCCTGGACCAAGGGCCCAGCTGACCCTCGTGTGACCTCCCCTTAACTA